>VZTI01005973.1:252430-305062 GCA_013397865.1 Struthidea cinerea
TTTTTTTTTTTTTTTTTTTTAATAAGCCTATAACTTTAAAAAGAGAGCTTTGCAGCAAAAGCTCTGATACTGCAGTAGAAGGAACCAGCTCATATGGTAACACAAACAAGGTACCTACGAGGCAACATAACCCCTCTGTAGTAAGAGAGGAAACTATTACGCATTTTAAACTTCTTATTCAAAGCTGTTCTGTGTCTTGGGTGTCTGATCAGTGTTTGAAACGAAGGAGGAAGCTCTGGTGCTTTACTGGAAAGGTTTTTTCTGCAGAAGATCAGCTCTGTTGGAGGATGATGTTTTGGGTCTATTTTGGGTTGTGTAGCTATGCAGATACTGTTTCTGGGGTGACTGAGCTGCCATTTACACCCAGCTTTTCTGATAGCTGCTATAAATACCCTCTGTGCTCTGTTGATGGAATTGCAATAAAATTTATACTGATGAAATTAATTAAAAACTTCAAGGGTTGAATATTATAGGGGATAAGAATTGATAGAGACATGAAGTGTTCCTATGATACGGGAGGGATATGTGAAAGAACAGCGTAAGAGCTGAAAATGTTACTGTGATCATATTTGGGATGGGGGATCTTCATACAGTGTATGTTGAAATGGGATAAGGTGGTCATTAGGAAAACTGGAAATATCTTTCAGGATGCAATTCTAGTTAAATCAGCATAAAGAGTAGAAAGAATAATGTTCTATCCCCTCCCTCAGTTTTTTCACTCTCCAGTCTCCCGTGTGGGCAGTTTGAATGTAGAGTATAAAAGATGTAATTCAGATGAGACAGTTTTGGTTAACCTGCAATATGAATGCTTTGAGTTATAAATACCATAACTGCAATTCGTTTTCTTTCATTTAAATAGGAAGGTTAAATTCTGAGAGGTCATATCATCTAACATAAGTTTTTCGGAAATTGGCTAGGAAATATCCAGTGGTAGGTGTTGGATAAAAAATTCACAGATGTTGCCAGAGAATTTCCTGTTTAATTATTGTCTTTTATTGTAGTACTTGCTCCTTTCAGTGCAGGATTACCCCTGGGCTGACCTCTGTCAGTAAAAAGGTAATTCTTTTGGTTTCTTCTGTGCTTGGGTTGTCTCTGCTGGTGCTGCATTCCTGGCACCAGAGTAGTAATGTCTGAATGAATGAAAGTAGTTAACTTCATGTTCTTGCAGTCGATAATAAAAACATCGTTTTTGAAGTACATTCAGTGCAAAATTGTTTTCTTTTTTTTTTCCCCTTGGCAGCTACAAACTCTACCTTTTTGCTTCTTGTAGAAGGCTTTAATCTTGAAACGTTTCTAGAAACATATCCCTGATTTTAGAGGTATCCCCAATAAGACATTCTAGTTGGTTGAGGAGTTTTTTTTGTGGTTTTGTTCATGGTGTTGTTTTGTTTTGGTTTTTAACCCGTGATCTTGAGACATGAGTGATGCTGTGTCTTCCCTCTTACATGCAACAGTGTCCTGTATGATCAGAGCTCATCTTTGTGGCTGCCTGCATCTGAACCCCCTGGGTGACAGTGCAAGAGCACATACTTGCTGGTCCCTCCTCTATTTTCAAACAAGAAGGAAACCCCTTACTTATCCAAACACTTTTCAGTTTGTTTGGCTTACTTGTAAGGAATGTGCTTTGGTAAGTGTCTTTGTGAGGGAGAACAGGGACTCGGCTCTAAAACTTAGTCTGCATTTAAAGTGGGCTCTGAACACAGACTTCGCAATGTGCAGTTGCTGTTAGAGGCAGCATAGATGTAAAAATCACTGTATGGCAGGGGAGGAAGTGCTGTAACAGTGGATTTTAAAAGGTTCTGGGTCATGCAGAACTGGATATATCACTAGAAAAGAAAAGGAGAAAATGTCTTGATAGAGATGTTCAGCCCTTAGGGGTTGTCTAGACATCTGCCGTCTTGCCTTTTGGCATCTGGAGGCTCATGTGTCCCAATACATGAAAGAAAAAAAGTCTGCGGGTACATTTTCATTTTCATAGCTTGAATCAGGTGGTGGATCAGGCATCTTTCTAAACTGGGGCTTTGTGTGCACTAGTGTATTCAAGCTAATGTGTTTCTCAGTCCTTTGAAAAGTGTTTTAGCTTTGCAGGGGCAGTCTGGGTGCAGTGAACAGTGGTCTTTAGTCTGACTTGGCTTGGTGTGCCCTCGGTCTCATTTGTATGTGTCATCTTAGCCGAGTCTTCCCTCTTGATGAAACTCTTCCTGGTAGTGTCTGCAGGATTCCTTCTCACTGCTGCTGAAACACAGGGTGGAGATGCTGCCATGCAGGCCAAGGATCAAACCCTGTGGGGGTGTGGATCAAACTCCGCTGTCAGCTCTCACCAATAAGGCAAATTGTTCCAAAGTGCTTTTTCTTGTTAGTTTGTTTGCTGCAGTTGAAGTGTAAGGAGGAATAAAGAAAGCAGTATCTCCTAGAGATGGGAGAGGCTGCCATAGCCTGTGAAGGATGCACTACTTTGTTCTGGTATGTAGTCGTTTCTGTAAGTGTTTTACATTCTATATTCAAAGTGTTTTACATTCTATATTCAAACCTGTTCTTCAGGTAGTCACGTTTCTGTCAGCATTATATAACTCTGTGACATTTTGACTATCTCTGTTAGAGACAGGAGAGGTGCAAAGGAATCCAGCTTGTGAATTACTCTCTGTTTAACCCTTGTTGGAAGGTGGGGAAAGAGCCTGAGGCCACTAGAGGAGCAGTTCAGGGAAGCTGATGTTGGAAGTAAAACCACATCAATTAAAAGGTACAAAGATAACGAGGTTTTAGCACCTGGAATGCAGTTAACTTCTCTTCACTCTTACCTTTCTCCCCTGCCTGCACATTTGTGCAGGTGAACAGCCATGTGGTGGGTAACAAAGGTCAGTTACTTGTGTCATCTGATACAAGGCTGTGACTTGTGACTCAGCAGCCCGAGTTCATGTGTAATTTTTATTGTGCTAAGTTTAAAGATATATCAAAATCCCCCCAGCAGTGTGATGCAGAGCACTTAGGGTTTGTGTTTTATATTGCTGTTTTACAGGCTTGGCTGTTGGCAAGCAGCAGTTTATAGATAGGTACCACTATGTATGTTATCCCCCTAATCTGAGGGAACTCTGGCTGTTACATGAGCAGACACAGTAAATGACTTAGCCTTCTGTGGCATGCACATAAAACATGATGCAAGGCATGGACGGCTTAGTTTCGTCTTTGTCTTTGAGCTGGTTTAATGTGGCTTTAGTTTTTGAGTGTGAAGATGAAGCTTTGCCCCGTGTGTGCATGGTAAAAATGCATCACAGTGAACCGAAGGGTTTCCCCTCTAACCTTCCCCAAAGCTCTTGCTCCAAACACAGACCCATTTACGTGGCTTTTCTGTTCAGGGCTTTGGTACTTGTCAGCCTTAAACACACAGATGAGAAACTTCAGAAGCATATTTTTAGCAGATAATTCAAAGTTCTGTTTGTGGACTAGGTGTGTTTTAATACAATACTTGAGCATTTTCATAGCCTTACTGGTTTGCAGAAGTTTTGTTTGTTTGGGGGTTTGTTTTCTTTGGGGAGGGGACATTGGTTTGCTGGGGTTTTGTTTTTTTGTTTGGTATTTTTGTGGGTTTTTTTTTGCAAATAAATAATAGCAGTGAATGTGCTCTAGCTAGCCGGCTTTGGATATGTCCTTGTTTCCTCCCTGAATATGATAGAGCTGTTATGCTTTAGCTGTTGCAAAGTATAAAAAATTAAACACTAAACATCAGGCCAGAAAGAAATGTGTCTGTCTGGAAATCATGAAGTTCTTGTCCTTCAAGGTTTCGCAGGCGTTTTGCAGTGGTGCAGGGAAAGTTTTTCTATAGTTTAGCACAAGGTTAGAAACCTTCTAGAGAAGTAGTGATATTTTTTCACTTTCCATGTTTGTTGTCTGTTGAGGGCAGAGGAGCAAAAGAGAACACATCTACTGTTACGAAGACACTGAACATATAATCTGGGTAAAATAAAATGAAATCTACTCTCGTGACTTTCAGTTTGAGTCAAAGAATAATGAATTGAAGGAAGTGTTGATGTGTTGTTGAAGAGCAGCAAAAATGAAGTGGAAGGATGAGGAGTTGTGATTGATTGTAGTACCTGCTGCTCATCTTTCACTCTGCCATTTTGTATAGACGTATTAAGAGAGGCTAAAATACCTTGAGGATATCTCAGGGACATCCCTCCATTCGAATTTCTAACAGTCCCAAATATGCTTTAAAAAATAATTAGACTAAAGGGGTTAATAGCATAGGTAGGAAAAAGAGAAATACTGACGAAGCCCTCCCCTACCCCCAGTGTCTTCTGCAGAGCCTGACCGCTGTTAGTACTTTTTAATGTCTCACTTTTTTTTCTTGGCCATAGTTGAGGCAATAGTTGCTACTACAGACTTCGCCAAAGGGAGAACCTGCCAAAGTGCTTGGAGGTTGGTACTCCACTTGTTGCTGCCCCTTTCTGCTTTTCTGTTAGGGCAACACTTGTCAGATGCTGTGAAGGCCTGTGTGACACAATTATTCTTAATAGTGCACCCATACTACTAATAAAACTTCAAAGTGCATTTAATGTATTTTCTCAAGGCAGTCTGCGAAACAGAAGGCTGCCTGTATAAAATATGCATGGATGTGTCATCAGAAACAGAACTTTAGTATAGAGATGTTTTTTTAAAAGTCTTGGCGTGTTTAAAATTTGCAAGAACCGTCCTCAAGTGGTGGGGGAATTTCTGGTTGAAATAGTTGTGCTTCATCGTTAAACTCACTGGGAGTGGATCTTCATTTAGTGGTAATAGAAGTTCAGGTAAATTTAATGAATTTTGTCTTTTGTCTTTCACTTAATTGCAATTTGTAAAAGGTTTTTTTTCAGTAAACTATTATAAAAACTTTGGATTTGTCTGCCAAGACTGTGCAATGGAAAGAGGTATGCTTTTGTATTCTGGGTTTTAGTGTAGGTGGAAGAAAATCCGTAAAGGTATGGAGGTAGCAGAAGCTACAGGAAGCCACATCAGTGGTACTGTTGATCTAAGCAAACAATGACCAAAATGTTGGGAAAATTGACTCTTAGCTTTGAAGGCTTTCTAGGTTTGGTTTGGTTTCTTTTTTCAAGTGATGTACAAGGCTAAGCAAACACTGCACAGTGATATAACGTGCAATTTAGTTGAAATGAGCATGTTTCAAGACTGGTAATAAATAACGTAAACATCTTCCTCTTAAAATAAGAGTTTGAAATGAGCTACTTGCTGTTTGATCTGTATCGGAGCTATGTCAAATATACAGATCAGCAGGAACTCCTTCATGTGTCTTGGAAGGAGAGAGAAGCCATGGATATTATTTTTCTAGAACACAAAGTTTGCAGCTGGTCATGCTGCTCTGTCGGTTGATCTCTGGTTCTGACCCTGCACCATCCAGCCCTTTTCCACCATAGCCAGTCCTCCCAGATGGCCGTGAAGTTGACCTTTGAGAGACATGCCTATTGACTGGTAAATGAGAGAGAGCCCATGTTGTTGTCGGTGAATAACTTCTCATGCAGCCTCAATGTATTCACAGAGGCGAGTCTGGCGATGGGGTGATGGCGGAGCCAATTCTCATTCCTGTTTCTATTCAGCTTCTGTTCAAAGAGGAGGAAAAGAGAGACTCTACCAGAGCCCCAGATGAACTTAGGGGAGCTGTACAATGAGATCTTTTGTTCCCTCCCAGGAGTTCTACTACATGTTTTGAACGCTTGCAGTCCATTTGTCTTTTGCTACAGTTTAAATTCATTAAAGGATTAAATGGGCTGACAGTTGCAGGCAAACCCCAAGGGTGTCCCTGCAGCCCCATGGTGCTGTGTGTGAAAACAGCATATGGGAAAACATTGTTTAATCAAATTGTTTGTGTTTGTGATAATCTGATCCTTGTAGATCAGCCAGATCTCTGGCTTATTTTGGAGCTGGAAAAGGTTTAACATCACATTTTCTACTTGTAAGGCAATTTGCATTTGTTTTGAGGAAGTCAAGCTGCTTTGATTTTTACGTCCCATCAAAAAATGTAGATTCACTATAAACCAGTGCAGGTGAAGATGTGATATTTTTTAAATAAGCACTGTGAAGAAAGTCTAAGGTCCAGCCAGTAATTTATTGCATGAAATTACTGTCCTTGTGACAGGTTTATGATGCTTGAAGATGAACTGAGCCTGCCCAAGCCAGCTCGTCGTGGTGTCTTTATCTCCCACAATCTGCATCTGAGGCGGTGCTGACATCTGCATCCACATTCTACACTCTTAACGTGGTCATCCTTAGCCTTGTGCTTTCCAGAACGTCAACTTCTATGGGAATTCAGGCATATTTCCCTGCTGTTAAGTCACTTGGGCTGAAGTTAGATGGTTTTACTGGGGCCTCTAGTGGTCTCAAACTGCATTACTGAACCAAAGCTGCTGTTCGGGGATGGGGAGGAAGGATTTGTTTTCTCCCTCCCTTCGCATGGATTTACCCAGCTACAGGGCAAGGGCAGTGCCATACAGAAAATTTATGTGGATTCTAGTGGAGCATTTCACACGGAGTTAGAACTGAATGTGCTGAAGGAGCATAAATGGATGGTAATAAACAGCAACAGAGCGTGAAGGAGGAGATGAAGGTTAGCCTGAGAAGTCTGTGTTGGGCAGTGGTCACAGGCTGGCTTCTCCCAGCTGCATAACTCACAGATTGTTAGATTAGGAAGTTTTCGGGACCCTGATAAGGACAAAAAGATAAACTGTATTAAGAAAAGTGTAGAATTAAGGCAGGAAAGAGCAAAACATTCATATACCAGCATCAAGACTGCCACAAAAAAAAAGGATTTTCTGTGTTACAAGACGGTTTTGAGCTCTGTGTGTGCAAGCTTGAAGGCTTTCACAGGCCATGGTTCTCCTGCCACCAGACAGGGTGTCATAGATCAAAAATTTGGTCCTTTTTGTCAGTATAAATAGTCTTTCTTGATGTTGTCTTTGAGCTTTAGTGTAAATTTTAAAATCCCTTTACAACTAGCTTTACTTGGAAAACTCTCAAACTAAATCCAGCTCAGTGTTATTCTCCTTGTAAAGTATTTTTTAACACTTCCCTGAGCAAAGACTGTGCAGAGTCCAAAGTGTGTCTGGCACAGGATAGTGAAATCTCCTTGTGATAAGAGCAACTTGAGAGTCCTGACTGCCCTCAGCTAAGCAGATCTGAAATAGGGCTCTGTCAGGAAATGCTGCTCCTTTTCATGACTGCGCTGCAAAGGCCAGGCAGCTGCTGGCTCTGGTGAGCGTTTTCCATGGTGCCTGGGTGGCCAGCCCTGCTGACTTGGCGACAGTGAGCGTTGTGTCATTGCCACCCGGGTATTTTTTTCCCCCCCCCTTTCTCCTTTTTTTCATTGTATCCTACTTCTTCCAGGGTGTGCCTAAGTAATGACTCAGAGTGAAAAAATAGCGCTCCTGAGCTGCACGCAGGAATGTGGCTTGTTCACATAAAATAAAGGTTGATGCTTCCTCAGTTTTGAAAAAAAAAATGACTGGCAGTGTTAACCTGAAGTTCCTCTTAGAAGTTTTTTTTTTTTTTTTCAATTCAAGCACTGCTCTTGCACATCCATCTGCAGTTCCACCCATGTCAGTAAGTGTCGTGGTTTAACTTCAGCCAGCAACCGAGTACCACATCCAAAACATAGCCCCACACCAGCCACTGTGGTGAAAGTTAACTCTGCCGCAGGTGAAACCAGCAGTATGACGTGAAATTTGAGTAGGATAACACTTTGGGGTTTCGTGAGTAGTTGTTTTAAGTGTTACTCCTTGCCATTGTCAGATAAGCACACTGTTCTTTTTATGAAGTCCTTCAGCAGGATGGTCTCTGAAAAAGCATTACATGTTCAACTTACTGGGTTATGTGAATTATTTAAGCTTTCCAGCCTTTCTTTGGTATGAAGTTTTGTAGTTTCCTCAGTTGGAAGAATGATCTTACTGAACTCTGAGGTGGTCTGCAGCACTTAATGCTTGTAAGTAATGAGGACCTGGAGGTCTGGGTGAACAGAGCTGCTTCTGGGCTGCATGGAAACATTTTAAACTGAAGTTTGGTCTGGAAATCATTGGAATTAAGTCTAATGGTGTCCTCTGGGGTCAGTGGTGAGAGAGCTATCAGTTGCAATGCAGTCATGTTTGGGTTTTGATGTCTATATTTTTCTCTTTATTTTGGATATGTTGCCCAGAAAACTCCTTGCTCCTAGGCTAGCCAGCTAAAAAGCAGATACAGGTAAAACTTGGAGAAGAATCAGGAGAGGAAAAAAGAACTTTCTCCAGTATGTGTCATCAAAAATTTTTATTTGGTGTCTCATCTTGGTTTTCTTACAAGGCTTGGTCTTCTACAGCATTTTTAGCTCATTGGAGGTGCTGCACAGACCAGAATGTCCTCATATGTTTTCATAAAAGCCAGTGGAAAAAAAATTATATTTGGTCTCTCTTTGCAGAAAGGCTTGCTTCAGGGAAGTCAGAATTTAGAAATGTCGGGAGCAAAATATAAATACATGCAAAGTGGAAATAGTCTTTCCTCTTTCACATAACTGCATAACAGCTCAAAATAGCCTGTGCACAGTTGTGTGTGGCTGTTTCAGGGTTCTGCACAGCTCCCTAATACAACAGGGTGGCCTAGGAGGGTCCAGCCCCACCCAGTTCGTGACAAACACCGGCTGTTGTTTCTTTCTTCTGAGTTCTGCATCTCCATCTGGGCCTATGCAGGCATATTAGCAGAGCTACTTATATACAATTAAAAGAAGACTCCAAACATCTTGTATAAACTTCGTGCTGTTTCTAAAATTAGAGCTTTTTTACTCCAGCATAAACCCACTTATTGCAAACACTTTGTGAAATGGTATCTTGTGTATGGCCTGTGAGTACCTGTATAAAATACCAGAGGGAAAACAGGTGGAATGACACTTGCCACAGCATATTTTCCATTTTCCATTGGAAGTGAATGCATCATATTATTGAGATCATCTGGAGTTAATTTGAATGAAAAAAACCCCAGAACTGTTGCAGACTACAGTTAAAGTGAATTTAGCAGAGTAAATATACACTAGAAAGGGGGAAAAAAAGAAAACCAATCCCAAACTCTAGCACTGAATCCAGAAAGTAATCAATCTTCTGTAAAACTATAGAACATAATTAAATGTTAGCTTCTGACTTAGCTAACTTAGCCTCCTGTTGATTATTTCCTCCTTCAAGTAGTAAGAACCTGATAGAGGAGGGCTTAGTATCCAAAAAACTCACTGGAACTGGTAACTGAACTGTTATCTTAGCAGTCCTTCAGCACACAGGCTTTATCCACATTGTCTTTTTTCTTGTTGGACAACAAGCACAGGGGAAAACACCTGCTTTTCTTGCCTTGGCATATCTTTGTGTAAAGTAAAGGTCATCTGGAAGTGTTCAAGAGGTGTCTGGATGTGGCACTTGGGGGATATGGTTTAGGGGTGATTATGGTGGTGCTGGCTTGGCAGTTGTACTGGACTATCTTGAAAGTCTCTTCCAACTGTGATGATTCTGTGTTTTGTAACAGGGTAATGATTTGCACTTGAAGTTTTCTGCTTAAATGCAGAGAAATGCTTTGCAGTTAAAGATTTATGACGTTTTATAAAGAAATTGGAAAATAGGGCAATATGTATATTTTGACTCATTTTCCAATATGATATTTTTCCACCCCAGAACCTAGACATTGTCCAGATAAGGCATGTTACTTGAACTGGGTTCAAACAGGTTTAAGCACACAGTTCGGTGCCCCAGTTCAGGTGAGCTCGTTCTTCTTGCTCAGTGCTGAAGCCTACAAACTTCATTAATTTGGAAATAATATGGAAATGAATGAGATGGAACAACCCTGAGATGGGTTTCAAAAGACAGAAACGTTTCATCTTTCCAAACCCACCTTGTCTTCCTGCAGGACAACAATCTCCAGCAGAAAGGTTTCACTCCCTTCTGATTTAGACTTTGCACTCCCAGGGAAGTGCAAAGATGTCCCCAGGTGGAATAGCAGGCAATGCCTTAAAAATCCTACAAAATCAGCAGGTATTGGAAAGCTGTATCAGTCTGTGGATGCAATACTTGGGCAATCCCATTTCCATTACTTCCCAGGCTTCCCAGTGGCATTCCTGAGTTTGATTTTCACTTACCTTGTGTGACCTTGAGTGAAAGCTTTCTGTGGGAATGCTTCCTGAGTAAGTCTATGCTAAGTGCAAAATATCAGAGGTGATAGAGGGGTCTGTAAGTGGCCAAGTTACTGCGTCTTTGCTGGTTAATGTTTGTTGGCTGAGTGGTGGTGACTGACAGCATCAGCAAAGCCAGGCCTGGAGCCTTAAAACCATCATGATGGTGCTGTGTGGTGGCTTGTCCTGAAGCCCATAGTTATGCACGTGGGACAACTTATGGTAGGTGGACATAGGGGGGGGGAAAAAGGTGTGAGATCAGGGGCACTGCCTAGTGTGGCAGTGATCCTAATTATGCTGCTGCTTTGGTGAAAGGGTGTTGAGAAGCAATTTGGAGACCACTGCGATAGCTTGGTGGTATTTTTGTGGAACTCTTCCAAACCTGAATGGAGGGGTGGATGGAGAAGATAAGATCTGAAGGTACACACTTGAAAGATCATTAGCTTTGAGAAGGGTGCAATTAACTCCCTGGCTTTTTGCATCTGAGTCACAAGGCACACACTGCTGAGCACACCAGAAACAGTAAGCAGCAACCTCAAGTGGTGTTCTTGGAAAGGGTTTGTGGTTAAGGGGTTTTTTGGCTAAGATTTTTTTGGTTTGCTCACTTTGACTGTTCAGCCAGCTTTTGGCCTTATATTTACATGAACCAAACCACATTGTTTGTTTTGAAAACTGGAGCAGGTAGGTTGGGTACTGTCCACAAGGGTTTTCCCCAGAGCAGGAACCCCAGTTTCATTAGAGGGCACAGTTTGGCAGCAGAGCCAAGCTGAGCTGAAGTCCTGCACTGCTGTCTACCTTGTGGCTCCCCCAGTCCATGTGTACAGCTGGCATGCTTTAAATCCTGCTCCTGAAAATATCTTACTCTGGGTTATCAAATATCAGTGGGATTTGGTCTTCTCAGTCACTCAACGTTTTTGAAGAAGTTTTCCTGCAGTATGTCATAATTCTTCCTGGATAAGATCACTCGTGAGACTAATACTAATTCCTCAGTTAGGTAGGAACCCAGTGTGCACCTGAGGAGGATGGAGCTGAATTCAGCATGTATCACACACCACCAGCTCCTGATCAGTAATAAACCGCTCACATACGGAGCGCAGGACAGACCTTGTGTGAGTGCAGATGAATTCCTCATCTCTGGAACATGCAGCCTTTGATCAGGCCCTAAGCAGGGCTGTGTGACACGTGAAAAGTTTCATTTGCCATAGCTGATGACAGTGATGGGTTTGTGTATACTTTTCTCTCCTGTTTTTCAGTTGAAATGGTCAGTTTTTGGCTTTTTGCTGTCTTTTCTTGGTTAGGGATGTTCCACCAAAGTTAAAAAATTACCCAACTGTATATATGAATAACGGTGATTTGTGTCATTGAAAAAGAAAAGCAGAGATGGCAGGCCTCATCATATATTAAATGCAAACGCAGGGAGAGTCAGGTGTTCAGTGCAAATATCCTCTGAAATCATAAACAAATGTTTTGTGTAAATTCTCACGAAGTAATAACATCAGGTTGGGGAACAGTTTGCTTCATGGCTGATGTTGAAAAATACAGCATGGAATGACTGAGTCAGGCAAGCTGGTGCTTGGGAATGGGATCATTTGTTTCGTGTGGTTTTGGGTTTCAGAAGGAGGCCTGCCCGCTGCCGGTGGGATGTGATTTTTTTGAGGCTGATTTGCACATAGGGTTCTGGAAAGTCAGAAGGGTATTGTGAGGGAGTAGTGCCAGGGTGTGTTAAGCAAGTGGAATGACGGGATGCAGTTCTTTAATCATATGACAGGAATTTTAGTGTAACTTTCCTTTTTGAGGTTGTTTGAGCATCCTCAACCATGTGACCATACAACCAAATTTCTATCAGCTTGGTTATTATGTGCTGTTAGATTGGATGCCCATAGAACAGGAATCAATGTGTTCCCTGTCTGAGCTGGCAGGGAAGAAATGGGATGGTAAAAAGGAGGCGTTCGGGGTACTTGATAGTGGCATACCTGTTTCACAGTCATATAATATCTGTTGTTCCTGTTGCCTGGGAAGGATGCTGTGCCCCTAAACTCAAAATTTGTGGAGAAAGAGATGAGGAAGTTCATTTTCAGGCAGTTCTACAGAAGAGAAAGTAACTGAAGGATGGTGGGTTGTGAATGATGTCAGGCTTTTGATTCTTTGTCTGTAGGGCTGCAGAAATCGCTGTAGCTTAGTCCTGTGGCGTTTCTTGTAGATTTTGTTCATCTTGTGAGTTCCCTTTCCTGATAAACATAACATCCTTTTGGCTTTGCTTGTAGATTGCCCTGCATTTCAGGGGATCTCACCTCTTGCTCACCATTCAGCAGCTGTTTCCATACAGCTTAGCTCTTCTGCCCCGGACCCTGCACAGTAGTGTGTTCCTGCCTTCAGAGTGGCCATTTCCTTCTTGAGCTCTTCTTCCTCAGACACTTTGTGAAGGAATGCAGAAGTACTCTTGACCTGGGTGCAGGCAAATATTTCCTCACTTCCTAAATAGCTTTGCAGTTAGGCTGAGCTCTCAAAAACTCAGGTTGAGGAGGAGCCTCACACTTGTGTGTAGGACATCTGCATCCCGTGCCATGCCTGTTGTGTGCTGCGTTGTCCCTAGGGCTGTGCTAGAGAAGACCAGGCATTAGGTCTTTGATGCTTACAAGGGCTTTTTTTGCCTGGGAAGAGTGCCCAAACTCTTCTTGCTGTGGCACTGAGACCATCATGGGAATGAGATTTAATGGTATTTTCTGACTACTTTTTGAAGGTGTGTCTGCTTGGACCCATGACTGGTGCAAGGAGCTACTGCTGCTGGAGCTCCTTGTGGCACCAGCAGCATGACAGCTGGGGGAGTGAGTGACTTGGGATTCAAGCATTGCATCAGGGTGTTGTGAGATAGCTGCTTATTTTGAGTTAGCTCATGGAATTGCACAAACAGCTGAGAAGTTGAGTGGGGGTAGAGAAAACGGAAGTTCCAAGTGCTTTCAGTAAAAGACTGCTTCTTGCAGACCTCTTGCACTCTGGGGCTTTTACTTCACTCTGTAAGCAGCATTTTGTGGTGCCACCTGGAGAGACATGAATATGACAATTTATGGGCCAGTTCTCACACCAGCAGGAAGGGAAATGGCTATTTGGAAGTAAAGTACAAAGTTTGAAGACTAAAAATCATCCTCAAAGCAAGATTCTGGTGTGTTTGTCAGTATTACCAGCAGAGGAGTTTCAGGCTGCAGTTAAATGGCAACTGCTGATATGTTATGGATGTGTGCACATGTGTAAACTGGATTTCAGAGCATGCATCGAGTGTTTTGAACTTTCACTACCCTGAGTTCACCTCAGAAAATGCAAAACACTCTTCTGTGAGAAGTCGTATGAATGTTTACACAGCAAAAGGATGAAAGGAAAAGAAAGACCTAATTGACTTCTGCCATTTTTTTTGTGGGATGGTGTCAAGGGGCACTAGCTAAAGTGTGTTTTAACTAAGATCTTATAGGTTTGGTTTATAAATTTATATGTGCAAAATAACCAGCTTATGTTACTCCAACTCTTTTTTTGTGACAAAATAAACTAGTTTTTTTAGAATGTGGAAACTAACATTTTACCAGTGTGTTTGGATTTTTGTTCTCTATGAGTTTGGTGTATTTTTTGGTATTATTTTTATGTCAGTACAACTTTATGTATGTCTTTTGCAGACTGAAAAATCTGGGCTTTTTAACAGAATACTTCCCCCCTCATGTTAATTAAGCCAGTCCTTACTTCATTAGAGCTTCCAGTAGTTTTAAAGTTTTAATTTCTATTATTTATTTTTGTTTTCCAGGTCAGATGTACAATTGCTTGTAAGTATCATTCTGTTGCTTGCTTTTTATTTTTTGTATAACTCTCATTATCTGAATTTCTTTTAAGAAAGATCAAAGAGTATAAGCAAAGTATTTTAAAAAAAAAAGGTTCCTGGAAAGAATTTTTAGAAATAGGAGTTAAAAATGTATATTCAGTTATTTTAGTGACTGTAATACCTGCAATGCATTTAAGGATATTTAAAGATCTAAATCTGTACTTTAATCCCTTTGCTTTTCAGTTTGTAGAGAGTTCTGGTAAAATCAGTCACAGGTGTAATGTGCTTAGAAAGATGGGAAAATACACTTAAAGGCAATAAAAACCAAACAAACCCCAAAACCAAAGGGCTCACAAAGTGATGCTTTTAAAGAATTTCTGAAGTGAGTCTAGAACTGCTGCACTGGTCAAGACAACAAGTTTTTGTGTGGCAGAAATTTCTGAAAATGTGTGCAGTTAAGTTCTACCTTAATATTGAACATCAGGCTTACACGAGTTAGCCTTTAAATTTTAGGGTCTGAATCAACTGTTTCTATGCTTTAGGCTGTGTTACATCAATGTTAATTTTCTGGCTCTAGATATAGAGCTATGTCTCTTCCTTACTTGTGGGAATATGAGAGGGGACGAGGGGAATGTGCTGAGGGGAAGAGACAAAATTGCTATGCCAGGTTAAACAAAACCTCTGATAATACATGAAGAAAACACACACACAGAATGTGGCTGCAAGTTGGTGTAACTCCTTTCAAACAGAACTGTACTGAAAAGAGCCAGGTCATGACAGCTTTCATGCAAACCATATGTAGTGTCAGTGGGTGGCTGAGATAATGTGGCAATCACTTGAATCTAATTCAAATCATCTCACAGAAGTTAAGAGATGAAACCAGGAAAAGTGGTAAAACCAGGAAATGTGCAGTGAGGTTTCTGTAGAACTGGGAAAACAGAAGTGACTGCGGGTCTGTGCGTGATATCTGTAACTGACTGTTCTTCTGCAAATGGGAAGTCCAGAAATTTTGTAAAGACAGTTTTGTGTTCTTCTTTCAGGCACTGAGGATTGCAGCTCAAAAAATGTAACTGCAGAACCAGCAACTAGTAGTAATGATGATTTACCAGTAAACTCTGGAAGTAGGAACAGAACCTCTGCAAGTGGAAGAATGACCAGGGCTGTGTCTGATGGGACAAGAGGTGATCTAAGCAGTGTAACACATTCATGGTTTGGAACATGACTGGGATGTGAATCTTTGGGGTGTTTTGCACTTTTATATTGTGTGATAGCATTTTAAGCTGAGCTCTAGTTCAGAGTGCAAAGAGCATTGCAGGGGCATGGATCCATCTGCTTTACTGCAGTAGAGAATGAGGCCAAGAAATGTATCTGCACACCTGGCCGGGAGTGCAGTTTCATATTGTGATTGGTGCATGGCCAGTAGTTTTATCCGTGTTAGACTCGAGCTCCCTTCCCTGCTTATTATGGCTTTTTAGGTTACAGCTTAATAGTTCAGCTCACTGTGACATACAGACTTGAAATGCGTACGTGATGGGGTACAGCTGAAGTCCTCTGCCTAGTACAGAACATTCTGTGTCACGTATCTGCAGGAGAGATGTGTGAATCTTGCAGCTAAGAAAGGCTTCTCTCTTTGGGATATCCAGTTTAGGAAAAAAATGACGGTGGGTTGTGTGTTCCAATTTTCCTCCTCAGCACCCTGCATAAAGCTCACAGCTGAGGCAGCACAGAAATCACTGCTGCACCTAGACAGCTTTGCTCTTTGAGATGAAGTGAAGCTTGAGGAATTGGAGTAGATGGCAGAGCTAGCAAGTGTGCCTTGCAGTGGAGAAAAGTAGTTTGATTGTTTTCCCAGGCTGATTTCTGTTTTACAGAGACTGGGTATGGCAGGGAGGAGAGTGCTGTATGCGATTGTCAGCAAATATTCTTGTAGGTTAAAAATTTTTTTCTCTTTTCGTAGAATCCAACCCAATTTATAATCTCACAGCAGAATACGTTGGTGTGACTTCTGTCATCTTAACATGGTCAGTGGATAACACTACTTTGAAACCCAACACGTACAGGGTAGAGGTTCTAAGTGAGGCACCTGTGAAGATGCTCAGTGGCACCAAAGCAGAAATTACGGAGTTAATCCCTGGGACGATGTACAATTTCACTGTGTATGCAGTGCTAAATGATAGTGCGACAGAAGGAGTGTCCTTAAGCCTGTACACAAGTAAGTCACAGTTTCTTGCAGTTCTATTTCTCGTGGTCTGTACTTTTCTGTGCAGCTCAGCGGTCTGCCTACAAATGTGCAGATTGCAATTCAGTGCTGTTGTGTATAAGACATGATATTTTAGTCCTGGAGGCTGAGCTGGACAGTATGCAAGGAATGAGATATTGCTGTACAGCACAAACATAGACCTGGTGGTTTTGTTTTCTTGTTTTAAATTATCTTCCCCTCTATCCTGGTCTCTTCCCTGCACACCTCTCTGGATTCCTGAGGGAGGCCCTGGAAGTTCTGTCACAGTGATGGCCTGTGCTTCTCCTTTGGAGTGTCAGAGGGAGATAAATGCCACTCAAGGTCACATTCCATCACTTCTGTCTTAGCTGCCCACTGGTGCAACAGCCTCCAGGAGTGCCTGATGATGTTGTTGGGGTGCTCCTGCACTCTGGGCCATGAGTGGTGTGAGGGAAGTGAAGCACTGGTGTGGCTGTGTTCCATGTCTGTGAGCAGCTGTTCCTGCAGGTTAACAAGTTGTTGCTTTGCCTTTCACAGAGCCCAGCCCGGTTGCTGATCTCAAGGCAGAATATGTTGGTGTGACTTCTGTCATCTTAAAATGGGTGGTGAATGACAACGCTTCTGACTCCTACACATACAGAATACAGTTTGTAAATGATACAACACTGTCACTCCAGAAATCCAATGACACCAAAGCAGAAATTACCGAGTTAATCCCTGGGACACTGTACAACTTCACAGTATTTGCTGTGGCAGCTGATAATGAGACAGAAGGAGAAGGAGTGTCCATAGACCTGTATACGAGTAAGTCACAGTTTCTCGCAACCCTGTTCCTGGTGGACAGCTCAGAGCTCTGTCTAACTGCCTGAGGGCTAAAATGTAAAGCTGTCATGTATAGATCTGATGCCTTATTCCTGGAGCCTAATCTGGGATGTCCACTAAGCAATGGGGTCTTTAAGTGTGGAAGAAATACATTCTTGCTTTTCAAAAGGAAAAACCAGGCAAACATAATCCACCTTGCTTCCTCTCCATCTTTGTCCTCATGTATTTTCATGTGGGAGGTACTTTCTTGTCACAAATAGTGAGCCAACTAGGAAAGATGCCCTCCTAGAGTTGCTGTTTGTGAATAGAGTAGGACTCATGGGAGATGGTAGGTGGCTGACTTGGCTATGGTGATTAAATGACTGAGTTTCAAATTTACAGTGTAATGAATAAAAAGAGACAGCAGAGTTGCTACCCTGGACTCCGGGAGAGCAAATTTTATCTATTCAGGGCACTACTTAGCAGCCTGTCCTGGGAATCTGCTTCTGAGGGCTTACGAGTCCACAAGCGATGTTCAGTTTTTAAAAACCACCTTTTAGGAGCACAGGAACAGGCAATTTCACTATGTCAAAAGTCAAGCAATTGGGGCAGAAAACCAGCTTTGCTGAACAGGGAACTCCTTGTGGGAATGGTTCAAAGCTGCCTCAGGGGAGGTTTAGGCTTGACCTTAGGAAGCATTTCTTTACTTTACTCTTTACAGAGGGGTCAAACACTGGAATAGCCTTCCTAGAGAGGTGGTCAGTGCCCCAAGCCCTTCTGTGTTTGAAACATCTGGACAATACTCTTAATAATGTGCTTTAACTTTTGGTGAGGCCTGAGGTGGTCAGGCAGTTGGACTAGGATAGTTGTAGGTCCCTTTTAAGTAGATATTCCATTCCACTCTATCACTTTCCTGCCCATCTCTGGATTCCCGGGGGAGGCCATGGGAGTTCAATCACTGTGATGGCCTGTGCTTATGTTTTGGGGTATCAAAGGGAGATGAATGCCCCTCAGAATGGCCTGTCTTCAGTTCTCTTTTAGCTGCCCAGTGAAGCACTGGTGTGGCTGCGTTCCATGTCTGTGAGCAGCTGTTCCTGCAGGTTAACAAGTTGTTGCTTTGCCTTTCACAGAGCCCAGCCCGGTTGCTGATCTCGAGGCAGAATATGTTGGTGTGACTTCTGTCATCTTAAAATGGGTGGTGAATGACAACGCTTCTGACTCCTACACGTACAGGATACAGTTTGTAAATGATACAAAGACAAACCTGACATTCAATGACACCAAAGCAGAAATTACTGAGTTAATCCCTGGGACACTGTACAACTTCACAGTATTTGCTGTGGCAGCTGATAATGAGACAGAAGGAGAAGGAAGTTCCATAGACCTGTATACAAGTAAGTCACAGGTTTTTGCATCCCTGTTGCTGGTGGTCTGTGCTTTGCTGTGCAGCACAGGGCTCTGCACACCTGCCCATGGGTTGTAATTTAATAGGAGCCTTGCCTGGGCGAGATGCTAAGAATGAGTGGTCAAAGTATAGGAGAAACATAGCCTTGATTTATTTATTTACTTATTAAGCACCAAACTCCTTCTAACACCCCCCCTCTGCCCCACCCCCAAACCTGAAAAATCCTTCACAACAACTAAACCAAAACCCAACCAATAAACCAAACTGAAATTGCCTGCATTGCCAACCATACCATCCCTTGCCTATCCACCTTTCTGGATTCCCTGGGAGCTCTGCTTCAGTGGTGACCAAAGCTTCTCCTTTGGAATGCCAAAGGGAGATGGGTGCCACTCTGAATGGCTTGTCTTCAGTTCTCTCTTAGCTGCCCACTGGTGCAACAGCCTCCAGGAGTGCCCGGTGATGATGTTGGGGTGCTCCTGCACATGAGTGGTGTGAGGGAAGTGAAGCACTGGTGTGGCTGTGTTCCATGTCTGTGAGCAGCTGTTCCTTCCAGTTGTTGCTTTGCCTTTCACAGAGCCCAGCCCGGTTGTTGATCTCAAGGCAGAATATGTTGGTGTGACTTCTGTCATCTTAAAATGGGTGGTGAATGACAACGCTTCTGACTCCTACACGTACAGGATAGAGGTTGTAAATGATACACCTGTGGAGAGCCTGATATCCAATGACACCAAAGCAGAAATTACTGCATTAATCCCTGGGACAATGTACAACTTCACAGTATTTGCTGTGGCAGCTGATAATAAGACAGAAGGAGAAAGAATGTCCATAGACCTGTACACAAGTAAGGAAATGGTGACTTGCAATTGCAAGTAACCATGCTGTTTGTACCAAATTGCTCTGCTTTCTTACTTTGGATTTCCAACTTTGTCCAATTTGTCGTTGTGATGTTGCTTTCTTTGCTCCAGGTGTCTGTGTGCATGAACACAACGAAGTCTTGGCAAAGGGACTGAAATTGTCTCTGTGCTTGTATGTGCCCCCTGTAAATCAGTTATTTCATCAGCATGTTTGCACAAGACTATGTAGAGATCCAGCTGCTACAGCAGCATGACTTTTCCTCCAGACACTTGAGGGCTGAACAGACCCCTCACAACACTTCTGGGAGCGGGTACAAAAAGATGCAGTGTGCAGGGATGTGGTGCCAGGGTCACAGAGACTTTTTGTTCTTAAAGATTGGTTTGAGCTCCTTGCAGAGTCTGGGGCCTGAGGTTCCTGTGGGCTGTGACTGTTCCACTTCGTAGGGTTGCATTATCAAGTGTGGTACAAGACTTGTTGGCTTTGTGCCAGGGCACCTTTTTCCCAGACCAGATAGATGGGATAGGAGGAGACGCTACTTTTGTGCGTAGCTCAGAAATGCAAAGAGAACAGACAATGTCCGTACAAAGCAATTCAGCAGAGTGTGTCCTGGAGCTGCTACTGACTTGATAAGCTTGTCTAAGCTGCCTGAAGTGTGTTCTATCTGTCTGGAGTTGATGCTGAGTTGGGCTTGCAGACACAGCCCCCTAAGGTGTGCCAGCTGTTGGACCTGCTCAAGCAGCTCATTTCTTTCTCCTGATGTTGAGGAGAGTTTGGGCTGAAGGTCTCAAATTGAGACTCACGGGCACAATTTTGAGTTAACAGACCAAGAGCAGCTTGCGCTGTTTCCTTCCCTGATTTCCATCTGTTTCTCTGTCTGGAAAACCACTGTGGAAACAAGTAATTGTTGCATATGAAATGAAACAGAATATCCCCCGGAGCTCCTGTGATCTTTCCAGAGATGCCTCAGCATGAATGCCTGAAACAGGGCATTGGAACAGTAGGGGAGTGATGCTTGGCTCCAAGTGATGCTCATTCTATGTGGAATAGGGAAACGTGGCTGTGGCTCTTCTTTCTGTATTTCTCTGTCTTGACAAGTTGTTGCTTTGCCTTTCACAGAGCCCAGCCCGGTTGTTGATCTCAAGGCAGAATATGTTGGTGTGACTTCTGTCATCTTAAAATGGGTGGTGAATGACAACGCTTCTGACTCCTACACGTACCGGATAGAGGTTGTAAATGGTACACCTGTGAAGAACCTGACATTCAATGACACCAAAGCAGAAATTACCGAGTTAATCCCTGGGACACTGTACAACTTCACAGTATTTGCTGTGGCAGCTGATAATGAGACAGAAGGAGGAGGAGTGTCCATATTCCAGTATACAAGTAAGTCGAAACAGGTTTTTGCATCCCTGTTGCTGGTGGTCTGTGCTTTGCTGTGCAGCACAGGGCTCTGCACACCTGCCCAAGGGTTGTAATTTAAGACTGTTGCAAGCAGAGGTGATGATTCCTTCCTGGAGCTGGACATGGCCAATGTCCAAGCACGGGATGTTAGGGTAGAAGCAGAATTGCCCTGGTAGAAAGCTGTTGGTAAAGTTTGCTCCAAGACTGTCAGCAAAGAGAAGACTTCTCCCTGAGCACTGATCTCTTGCGAACTTGGGAAAGGGCATTGCATTTGTTTCCTAGAGTGTGAGGGCTTGAGATTCTCATTTTAAGGGGCTCCCACAAAGACCATATTGTTCTGGGTGAACTTGTGTGATTTGGAGGCCTATAGCTGCCATTGTGGTGCAGCCAGGAGAGAGATTCAGGCAGTGCTACATGAGGAGAACTCCTTTGGCCATCTTTGCCATGTTGAGTATTAGAAGTCTTGACATGTGGTGTTGGAGGACCATTTTGGAGCTGGCTTGCAAGGCAGTAGCCCAGCCTGATCATTCCACAGAGTGCATTTGAAGGAAAATAGATGACTGTTCTTGTCATTTATGTTTTCCTGAAATGTACCTGCATGTATAATCGTAGCTGCCCAGTCAATGCCCAAAAGTGTCACCTGTCTGTCTGTAATGGCTTTTGAAGATGCAAAAAGAATAGGGTGCTGGAGAGAGGGTCTCCAGGGGGTCCGGAGATGGTCTCTCTTCTATGGGAATGAAGTGCAGGGCATGAGGATTGGAGAAGTGTCTGGTCCATCACCTCTGTTCCCCTTCTAGTGATATTTCATCTTCCTTATTTTTTGCTGTACGGAGTTGCACCACCAGAGTCTTTCCCCTCCACTCTTCTCTCCTTCCTGCCTACCTTTTTGCACTGCTGGTGAAACCCTGCAAGTGGTGGCACCGGGATGGCCTGTGCCCCTCTTGCCATTGCCTGTGAAAGGAAGATGAGTCATGCTGGAGATGGTTCCTTCTCAATTTCCTGTTACCCAGCTATCAATGCAAAGGCCTCCAGGAGTGCCCGGTGATGTTGTTGGGGTGCTCCTGCACTCTGGGCCATGAGTGGTGTGAGGGAAGTGAAGCACTGGTGTGGCTGTGTTCCATGTCTGTGAGCAGCTGTTCCTGCAGGTTAACAAGTTGTTGCTTTGCCTTTCACAGAGCCCAGCCCGGTTGCTGATCTGAAGGCAGAATATGTTGGTGTGACTTCTGTCATCTTAAAATGGGTGGTGAATGACAACGCTTCTGACTCCTACACGTACCGGATAGAGGTTGTAAATGATAGACCTGTGGAGAGCCTGATATCCAATGACACCAAAGCAGAAATTACTGCATTAATCCCTGGGACAATGTACAACTTCACAGTATTTGCTGTGGCAGCTGATAATGAGACAGAAGGAGAAGGAGTGTCCATATTCCAGTATACAAGTAAGTCGCAGTTTCTTGCATCCCTGTTGCTGGTGGTCTGTGCTTTGCTGTGCAGCACAGGGCTCTGCCCACCTGCCCATGGGCTGAAATTTAATGGTGTTGCAGGCAGAGGTGCTGTGCTTTGCCTGCCTGCAGTCAGAGATGTTTGTGTGAAAGAAACGTAGCCTTCTTTGAAAAACCAGAGTAAAACAAACACTTCAAAAACAATGATTGTTGAAGTTATTTACCAAGGCCTGTGACAGAAGGAGCTCTTCCCAAGAACTTCCTCTCTGGCCTGGGATTTGTGTGGCTGCATCCTTCACTTCTTGGAGGATCAGGGCCTCAGAACATTCTTTTAAAGGGCTCCCATATAGAGATACTGGGATTTGGGGCCCTGTGGCTGGAGCAGAATGAACTTTGGATAACACTGGCTCAGGAGTGCATTCATAGCATGACCTAGGCAAGCTGCTCCTTTGCCACCTTTCATAACCTCTATTCCTCTTTCAGTGATATTTGAAGTTCCTTACCTTTTGCTGTACACAGATAGACCACAATCTCCTTTCTCCAGTCCCCCTACAACCTTGTATCTCTCCTGACCACATCTCTGAATTTCCAAGCAAAATCCTGGGAGCGCTGGCATTGTGATGATGTGTTCTGCTTTAGAGTTTCAAAGGGAGATGAATGCCACTCAAGGTCACATTCCATCACTTCTGTCTTAGCTGCCCACTGGTGCAACTCAGAAGTCCAGGAGTGCCTGGTGATATTGTTGGGGTGCTCCTGCACTCTGAACCATGAGTGGTGTGAAGGAAGTGAAGCACTGGTGTGGCTGTGTTCCATGTCTGTGAGCAGCTGTTCCTGCAGGTTAACAAGTTGTTGCTTTGCCTTTCACAGAGCCCAGCCCGGTTGCTGATCTGAAGGCAGAATATGTTGGTGTGACTTCTGTCATCTTAAAATGGGTGGTGAATGACAACGCTTCTGACTCCTACACGTACCGGATAGAGGTTGTAAATGATACAAAAACAAACCTGACATTCAATGACACCAAAGCAGAAATTACCGAGTTAATCCCTGGGACACTGTACAACTTCACAGTATTTGCTGTGGCAGCTGATAATGAGACAGAAGGAGAAGGAGTGTCCAGATTCCAGTATACAAGTAAGTCGCAGTTTTTCGCATCCCTGTTGCTGGTGGTCTGTGCTTTGCTGTGCAGCACAGGGCTCTGCACACCTGCCCAGGGTTTGAAATACAATATTATATTAGGCAGAAGTGCTGCACGCAGCCTACCAGGAGTCGTGGTAATGTGTGAAAGGGGGTTCTGTGCAGGGGGTTTTGTTGCCCTCTCTTTCCTCTGGGTGAGGCCCTCAGGTTCTTGTCTGGCTGGGTTCCCAGAGAGTGCGCATTGTGCCTGGGGAACTTCCCCCTTTGGAGGGCCCGTGGCTGCAGCTGGGCTTGGGCAGCTGATACCTTTTTCTCTGGCCCTAAAACTACGAGTCAGACACAATTAGGGTGATAAAAGGGTACCTTTATATGAGGATCCTCAGGTGTGCAAATTCGTCAGGTAGAAATAGCCGAAGATATACCCTGTGCTTGACACATGTACAGTTTTTATGGATTCTGCAAATTAGCATATCTGACAAGAACCCCCAGTTAGGACCTCCCCTGGTGAAGTAATTCCCCCAGTTCTAGTACTTTCTAAATTCTCACCCCTCAGGATGAGTTCCAGGCTCTGTTTACAAAAGCATGTCTTAGAAAGCTGGTTTCAGCCTTGGTTTCTAAGGAGAGCCAAGATAGCATAGGGATCCTGGAATTTGTTTTGTCTTTCTGCCTAGGGAAATGTTGAAACTAAGCTACAATATGAAGCTACAAAGCTACAAGTATATGTCTGAAGGATACAGAGAATATGTAAAAGAAAAAGGGTAAAAAACCCAAAATGGCATCACAGCACTGGGTGGTGTGGCTGTCAGCCCTGCTGCTTTGCTCAGCTCATCAGCAGACAGGAGAAGGCTGAGTTACTCCTGCATTCCTCATGTTAGGCATTGTGGCTATTTTCCTCCTTGCTGTGATTGTGTGCTGCCTTGTCCTTTCCTTTGTTCTGTCCCATTTTGACCGAGGTGAAATGAACCTGTCCCGGAGCTCCCGAGTGGGTTTTCCAGAGGGGCTCTGGGATGAACTTGGAAAAGTCACAGGTACTCTGAAAGTTCTGCTTGTCTACTCATAATGCTCAGTCTGTCTAAAACATGGAGCGTTGGTTGTGCCTCTACTTTTTTTGTCTGTCACAAAATATTCCTGCGTGTTTCTGGGATCTCCTCATGACTTTCACAGAGGCCAGCTCTTTTTTCCATATCAGGGTGGAGTATGTTGGTCTCTGACTTTTCCCATGGATCACTGATGATACTTCATCTAACTATTCCTACAGGATAGAGTTCAAAAGTCATGACTCTTCTAGGAGCCAGGCATCCATTGTCACCAGGTGTCAGAGGTGTTGTTCCAGGGTTTGTCTGTAATCTCCTATAATTTCACCATATTTGTAGGAGTAGCTGACAGTGTTACTGAAGAAAAAAAAAATATTTATAAAATGCAGTAGAAGTAAGTCCCAGTCACTCACATCTATTTTTACTAAATCTGTTACTTCTGGTACACAATTGCGTACCTGAGTTTCTTAAAATAATACCCCTTCTAATAAGAAAATAATTTAATACATGAGTCTATAACACCGTATTTGAAAGTACCCAATAATTCCTTACCAAGAGAGGAAATAAATTTGGTGTGTGTTGTAATTGTACATTTATAACTGTTTTGGTCTTGAAGGCCAAGTTTTACAAGATGTTTAGTTTAGAGGGACCTTTCTTCTGAGTGTTACTGCTACATTAACTTTTTAAGTGTCTTTCTGTATCTGCTCATAAGGTTGCAGTTTTTATATCATGTCCTAGAAGACTCTCGCCCAAACTGACTTGTTCTAGTTGCTGCTTTTAAGGATGGCTACTGTTGTGTTTTTAAAGGACAGAGACTATATTAATTTTCTTATTTGTTGGCCAGTAAGAGTTTTACATAATTATAGAGGGATTCAGTGGCAGTCTACATACCGTAAAAATGTTCTTAGAGCAGTATGTTAAAGGGTTGAACAGTATTTTGAAAACGTTGCTGATCTTGATAGATACTCAGCCTAAATTTTGCCAGTAACCCTGTCTGTAGAGGAGTTAAAGAGCACGGAATAGGTCTGTGTACTTAGTGTGTGAAATAGTTGTCTTCCTCATAAGGTAACAAGTCCTTGTGCAGGCAGTCGATGCCATGTAGGCATCTTTTTAAAAGGGGAAGGGATTACTGAAGTTTTACAAGCATTTATGCACATAACATACAAATAGACAGCTTTTTCTATTAAGGATAAGGCTTGATTTCTTACTCCTCTTATTTTGTTATTCTTTTTTCTGGTGGCAGGAACTGTCTCAGTGAATTCCCTTCGATGTGAGCCAGTGGCCAAGCAGCCTTTCCTAATGCTGAAGTGGAAATGTCCTTTTGGTAACAACTCTGGCTTCAAAATTAAAATATCTAATATACATACTTCAACGGAACAGTTGGCTCCACCCTGCACGGTAGAAGGCTTTGAGCAAACCTTCCAAACAGCATCTTTAAGTTTTTTCAGCACCTATAATGTTTCTATCATAACTCTTTCAAATGGCTCTGACAGCTCTCCAGTGGACAAATTGTGTCACACCAGCATTTCTGGTAAGCATTAAGATCCAAGAATGAAAGGTATTTGTAGGATAAAAATATTAACTTCATGATTGCAGAATACCAGACTTGGTATGCACTACATTATCAGCCTGCAGATTATGGATAAAACGCTACACTAATTCATAGTCTAATGTGATGCACAATAAATATGCATTATGTGAACAGTGTCAGTATCACAGCCTTTTCTTGTTTGGAAAACTTTTATCAGTGCTTACTGTGCTAAAAAATATTTTTGTTGATAGACCCACCTCCTCCAAGCGAAGTTCCTTCAGTCAAGGCCATCAGTCACAGCTCATTGTCTGTTGAATTCTCTGATTTTGATTCACGGAATGGTCCCTTAGAAGCCTACGCAGTAATGATTACAACAGAAGAACAAGGTAAGATGTTCGTGATATTATCTTGTAGCTGGAACAGTTTACCAGGCAGCATTATGTTTCACACTCTAAATAGGTGCTAAATGGATAGAGGAAAAGCAGACACAGAATTTTCAATCACTTTTCTGAAATTGTGAGGTAAATACCTTGCTTGCTGGATCCAGTCAGGTCACTCCTTGTTTTCAGAAGGCCCCTGTTTTCACTCAGTCTTTTCCTGCCTGACTTAGCTTTGTACATAAATCTCGTATGTGTTGCCCCTGTGCTGTTCCCATCTTGATTTGCCAGTGATTCCCTTCCCCAAGATTGTGTAGTATCCTTTCTTCTCCCACAGAATAATTTTCAGAGCCGCTAATAGAAGCAGCTTTGGAATATGGAATGTTTTTCCCCCCTCCCTTCTTCAGCTGGAAGATGCCTGCAGTAACGTCTTAAAAGAAAAAGAGCTTTCTTCCTGATTTTACTCAAAACACTTTAACTAAGAGAGATGGGATGCTGATGGAAGGCTTACATATCGTTGACATCATTAAGGGGGGTTAAATGCCTCAGAAAACTAGAGGGTAGCCTATCAGAATGGTCTATTTAAAGCATCAAAACTGAGAAATGTCTCTGATAGGTGAGTGTCTGGTGATAAGTCATTAAATTAAGGAACTTAGTTTTGCAGCACAGGTTCTGCTTGAACAACTTTTCATTTTTGCCAGTGCGCTGGAGGAATAAGGCACCTGATGGAGACAGAGTCAGCTGAGTGG
Organism: Struthidea cinerea; assembly: GCA_013397865.1. Lineage (NCBI taxonomy): Eukaryota > Metazoa > Chordata > Aves > Passeriformes > Corcoracidae > Struthidea > Struthidea cinerea. The sequence continues at coordinate 279,339 of VZTI01005973.1, forward strand.
GAGTTGACATTCACGCTTAGCCTTTGTTACAACACTGGAAATTCATTTTGCAGAATTTTGACTATAGGTCTTCCTTCAGTGGTTTTCCATGCAATACACATCCAAGAAATGCATGTGTGTGTGCATATATATGTGTATGTATATGTTTCATCACATCAGTGCAGAAAATTCCTATTTTTCACATGCCTACTCAGCTGCCCCAGAATTACTGATTTGGCTGTCGGTCTCTTGCATGCACCTCTGCTTGTAACTTCAGCCAGTCCTGGTTAGTCACAAGGAGATTTGGTGCACTCTCCTGTGTGGTTTGGGTTGTAATGTATTCAAGAAGGAGGACCTGCAGGATGTGACTGAGAGAAATACGGGAGGAAGGTTGCCCACATTTATGATGTAGAGTGAGTGCTTTGACGGGAGCAGAAGACAGCCGCACAGCCAAGCATCGCTTCAGCTTTATCGTGTTGAAATAGCACAAATATTCTTGAGAGTGTTGCTCTGTTCTAAAACAGACATGGTTACCTTTAGGATAGACAGAGGGGACTTTACTCTGTTGTGTAAGAAATGGTGTCTAAGGCTGTTTGAAATGTCCTAGGATCATATCCAAGGCATCCACAAGGAGCTGCAGGTATAACCAGGCCGGTACATCCTGTTGGAATGGAAGCTAGGGACAAGACAGGACAGAACATATCTCAGGTAGAATTGAACACCCATTTCTAGGCAGCTGGGTTAATTGCAACCTCATCTCCTTTTAATGATACCAAGCTAGTGCTTTAGAAGAGTTGCCTTGCACCCTGTTGCTGCAGAGTTACAGTTGAGGAGAGCTTTGCTGCTGGTAATAGATCACCTCTTGTCTGCCTAGCTCCAGGAAACTTACCAGAGCTTTTCCACCTTTCAGAGCCTCCTGCAAGGCTTCTTCTTTTTAAAGGTGAATTCAGTATTATATCCACTTTTAGAAGGAGCTTTTAGCTTTGTAAAGGGAGTCAGCAGAGAGCAATGTATGCAAACTTCTGTCAAATTAATGAGATTCTTCATTCTCCCTCAACACTGGAAAGATTTGTCAGTTGGCTTGCTCTTGAGTTGTTGGACAGCTGGTAGGTTGACTTTGTTTGTTGCCTCTTAGGTTACATGTGCCTCAACTGCATAATTGCCTCAAGTTTCTAGGGCTCATCTGCTGTAACAGCAGACACTAAGGTTCTGCAAATGGTGTCCTGTTGGTCACTGCTCACTGTGGTAGCCTGTTCTTAGTCTTCTTAGAAACTCTTCTGGAGTTTCTAAGAACTGGACAAAACACTGTTTTGTCCAGTGCTTGTCTATGTCAAGAAATGAAAGAGGTAATTTCTGCCTCTCTTATGGTTTAGGCGTGAGATTTCTTGTAGGATAGAGCAAGGAACAAGGTCAGGACAAGTTTAGTGTCACCCTGAATGAGGCCTGATGCTGTTTGGGTAGCACAATGTTGCCAAATACTGATTGACTTTTTCTAGACCATTTGCATTTTACTCTCTACATACAAGAATTGATAGAACACATATGGATATAGCTGACTTGGCTGGTGAAGCCTGTCCACGAGGATGCCGTGTTCCAACACTCATGTACCTGTATTCAAAAGCTCCACTATATATGGTCGAAGTAAAACCAAAAGCAAATTAAAACAAATAACACTGGCGAGAGGTAGTGCAGTAGATTGCACTGCAGTAGAAGAGGTTTCTGAGATTATCTGTTGCTCTCAGCCTTTCATTTCAGGCAGTACTTGTGGAGGAATGACAACTGTGGTTAATGTGACCATCTCAGCCACTGTGGCAATTGATACAAAACCAGGGGATGAATTATATCTATGTTCTTGTTTTATCCTGAAGGTCCTGACTCTTTGAAATCTAAATTGAACAACACATACAAAGATTTCAAGAAGAAGAAGACAACTGCCTATGTTACGTATGTCATAAAAACAGAGCAGGCAGAATCACCTTCTTCCCATTCCCAGAATGGTAAAAACATCATTAATGTAGGCAAGGGAAACACAATGTATGGCTATGAAAACGGACCATTGATCCCTCTTTGTTCATACAGGTAATTATTTTGAACCACTCTTTTGTTAAGTTTTCTATTGTTGAAATCTCAAAGATCATCTAATGGAAAGATTACAGATCTTGCTAAAGGCTGTTAAAACCCTGTAATGAACCTGGTTTTATTTTTTTCTTATTCCTTTTCAACAGGGCATGTGTTGCAGGTTTCACTAATATAACCTTTATGGCCAACATGATTGAAGGGGAAGATAGTTATGTATCATTTTCACCCTGTTCTGAACCAGTTTTACTACCTCAGGATCCAGGTATAGTTAATGTCAAATATAGGACTGGCAGCTTGGCACATACACAGCGTGTGGAGATTCCTTAATTATGGCAAGTTTCATAATATCAAAACACCCGTTGGTTTCTCTCTACAAACTGTTTCTTTCTGGCTTAGCAGTGGCACTGCTCTGTAAATTCATGCCTTGCTAGTTCTGCGGGTGATCCCTTTTTTCCGTGTAAGATTCCACTGCAGGAGTAGCCAAAAGCTGTGCTACTCATGGCATGCTGAAAGGGATTGGATGACACAGTGAGACTTCGGTATAGCAACAACTAGAGGATAGCAACTGATGTTCTCACAGTTCTGTTAAACTAGAAGCAGGTGTATTGGAATGCAGATACTGGTCCTTTGATCCCAATTTTATATTAATTTAACATTCTCTGGTTATTACTCCTAATGAGGTTTCAATACTGGTACTGCCAAAGGTACCAGTACCTTTGGCAGTAAAGACAAGTTGCGTTGGAAGGTGGAGCATGCTCTGTCCCTGGCAAGGTTCTGCTGTAGCATGTTGATTCAGTTAGAAGTTACTGAAGAGGTAAATGAGTAATACTTATTCTCTTTTATCAGGTGTTATTGCTGGAGTGGTTATTGGATGCCTTTTGGCTATCCTTGCTGTAGTCGCTGTAGGGGGGTTCATATTCTGGAGAAGGAGAAGGTAATGTGTATGTGTTGTTGTATTGGTTGTGTTGAGGAGCACCAGTTTTTCACTTCAGTATCTTTCTCCTAAAAAGGGCTCTCTCTGTCATGATACATATCTGGCAAGATGTTTTAAAATACATTGTATTAAAAATGTTGTTTGTATGTTACAGATTAGAGTTGGAGTATCAAACCAGTTGTTAAATAACTTTAACCCCATTTGAAACTTAACAAATTAATGAGTTCAGAAGAGCTAAACAAAAAAAATCTTAATTCATAGAATCATAGAATGGCTTGCGTTGGAAGGGACCTTAAAGATCATCCAGTTCCAACCCCCCTGCCATGGGCAGGGACACCTCCCACCAGAGCAGGTTGCTCAGAGCCCCATCCAGCCTGGCCTTAAACACTACCAGGGATGGGGCATCCACAGCTTCTCTGGGCAACCTGCTCCAGTGCCTCATCATTCATGAATAGTGATGAAGTCATTCAGTCATTCAGTGAGCAAACCTTACAAATTAATATGCTAAAAGTAATTGGGTGTAATTGTACCTTAGATGGTTTGATTTTAAATTATCCATTAGTCATTCTTTTTAATTGCTTTATAGCCTGTCAAATGAAACTTCTATTCTGGAATTTCCAGAAGCTGATGAGTTTGAGCTGGTCTCTCAGTTTCCAATCTTGTCCAAATAATCTGGGATGTAAGAGTGCACGAAGGCTTTTTCCTGCTTCTGACCATTCTTTCTCAAGAGTCAGCTGTAGGGCCCTTAGTCCAGTTTTCTCAGTTTCTTTGATTAACTTCTGTTATTTTCACAATTTTAACCATTAGCTGTGTACAACCATGGGAAGAGCTTCCTTTAAAGCTAGCAGGATTTCTTTCCATTCAGCTACTACTGAATGACTGACACATCACTGTTGAACACTTCCTGTAGGGATTCTGGGATTGGTAGCAGTTCTCCTGAGATATGAGCTAGTGGTGCAGATCCCTCAGGTGTGCATCTTCCACCAAAATATGTGCTTTGTGTCCGGGCTTTATACTCTGGTTCCAACAGAAAGAAGCACTCCCATTGCACAGCATCACCAAAAGAAGGATGAAGTTGTTTTTCTTTATTCCAGATGTAAAGTGTGCCTCAGGAGTTTGGGGTTTTTTTCACAGAATGAGAAGCTTTAAAAGAAATTGTTCTCAACAGTCACAGGAAATAGGTGTCATAAGAAATCTCATACACATTCCATTGAACTCTACTGTGAACCTATTGTGTTGTTTTCTGTCACCTTACAGGAAAGATAAAAGAAATAATGAAGTGTCCTTTTCTCCAATTAAGTAAGTCCATGTCTTTTCTCATGTTGTTTTCTGAGCTTAAGTGATATTTGCAAAAATTACTCGGAACTCAGATACTTGTTTTCTGAGCAGTTTTGTAGAGAATTTAAAGTATTAATTCCTCATGGAACTGAAGGACTCCAGCATGCAGACTAAAAATAATCATGTTGATTGAGACTTCTAGAGCCACCGCAGGGATTTGAGTGTTCACTTCATGAATCACTGTTAGACACAAATGCTCCACATGGTTTTGAAAAACAGGATGTTTTAATGAAATACAGGCTTCATGCACATTGAGGGAATGATCCACATTGTTGATAATGTGCACAAAGGCAAAATATGTTCTGTGACCGGAATTTTTCTTAATGACTACTTTGTGCTGAGCCATTAATTCAGATCATGTTGTGATTGTAAAAGCTGACCGTGGAGGGGGTGACCACAATGTATTGGAAGTCACAGGCACTGCAGCTGAATCATGTTATTGGTTCTGGCACCAATTTTTGTGGTGATGGAAAGCCGTGGCCAGAGCATCCCATGGAATCCCACCTCTGTAGGCTTTGATGGTTGACATAAAATACACCAGGGAATGGGGTCAATGCAATGGGAGTAAGCAGCTGAGTGACGCCTTGTGTGATGTTCCTTTCCTGAAGGATGCACTGTTCTCTCCTTGGTTTAACAGAGCAGTTAAATGCTATGCTTGATATCCTCTCCCCTGTAAATGCACCATTTTGAGGCTGCAACTAACAGTCATGCTTTCAGTCTTAGATTCACATAATGAAAAATACAACTGCATGTGTCTAATCAGCCTTTTTTTCTTCCCCTCACTCTCTCCTGAAGAATCAAGAAGTAAGTAAAGCATACTTTCTAACACATTAACTGAATTAATTCATGGCTTATTTACCTAATACCAGTTGCTGACACATGGCTTTTCTCATTTTAGATCAAAAATGATTAAAGTGGAGAACTTTGAGTCATACTTTAAGAAGCAGCAAGCTGACTCCAACTGTGGTTTTGCTGAAGAGTATGAGGTATGTGCCCTCAGTGGAGAGAGAGCTTCATGGCAAGTATTTTTGGAAAAACAAATCATCTTTCCTATGGAGCATGCAAAAGGCTTACTGAAGGAGAAGAGAAGGGTTTTGTTTTGTAAAGATGATTAAGCTGTATATATAGCCTTCCCTTCCCTTATGCAGCTCCAAATTTAGTTGAAGTGCATGATAAATTACTTCCTGTCCTGGATTATTATCTCTGCCTGTGGACTTGTAGCATGGCCTGCTTGTCAGAGCTCTCACCAGAGACTGATGTCTCGAATCCTTGCCCTAGTCATATATAGAGTTAGCCTAGAGGACACTATACAATTTCTCTGCACTTCAGTTTTCTCATCTTGGGTTGTTTTGGGGTTTTTTATACCAATCAAGACAGGTCTGTTGCTAATCTCACCGCCTTCTCCAGTGCGTGGGTGTCAATTGCAAACCACACGTGTGAATAGCTCAGTCAGAGAAACAGCAATTATGATTCTCTTACTGACTATAAGAGTTTTTCTATGAAATGTGCTAAAGCTCAATTGTGGTAAGGGCCAAAGGACAGGAAGGAAGTGTCAGCGAGGATTCTGTGATGTCATGTCTGCTGTTAAAGAATCTCATTCTTTTTCTCATTGACTTGAAGCTATTAATTGACTTTCTTCTTCACATTCTGTCTCCTTGTACTTCACAGGCTGGTGCTCCACCTTGCCTTCCTCTCAGATTTTGCTTCCTTCAGTCGCTTTGTGCTATGTTTGCTCCTCTCTCCTTGTAATGTCTGCAGAGCTTATGCAGTAGTTCCCTGCCTTGGGGACAGAAGGATGTGCCATTGAGATCAGTGCCTGTTTCCACAGAACTCTTTCCAGGCTTTTAAAGTCCATCTGTGTGTTTTAACCATGCTGTATTAACCGTGTTCCTACATTCTGTATTAGATTTGCCACTGTCACCCTCCCGCTCTGTAATAAGATGATTTTTATTGACATTTATCCCAGTTTAACATGCCTGCTTTTACAGCACAGGACATGAGTGTTTGGACTATTTTTCTGTTTGTCACGTTTCTGTATGATTGCTAAACCTGGACCAGATGCTCATGAATCCTCCTTTTATTGCAGGAACTCAAGTCTGCTGGTGTTCATCAGCCCAAGTTTGCTGCTGAACTTCCTGAGAACAGGGGGAAAAATAGATACAACAACGTCTTACCATGTGAGTTACTCTCCTTGGGTTTGCATCTCCTACTGGTTGAGTTTTTAAGTGAAAACCATTGGTTTTGGCTAATCTGGCTTTTAATAGTACCCAGAGGTTTCAAATGTTGTTTTCCAAATGAATGAATTTGGGCTGCTGCTTTCCCAAAGTCAGTGTATAAGCAAACCTGAAAGAGCCTTCCCTCAAGGATATTTCTCCAGACAGCTTTAAAGAACTTTCCCTTAACTTTAATTTTCCATTTGTGAGAAAGATGCAATCCAGGCTGAAAGCACAAGGGGATAACACTTGACCACAGACAAACAAATGTGCAGAGCTCTGAGAAATATTATGACCCTGCTGGCCAGCTTTGCAGATGAAGTAAGAGTTTAAGCCCTGTCAAGCTGCCTGTGGGCATCCCAATGTAGCAGGGTGTCAGAATTAATTGAAAAGTGAACAGTGGCAGGTACTTAAGGATGATTTGGAGGAAAAATATCAGCTGCCATGGTATCAGGAGACAAATCACTTTTTTTGTATCTAGTAGTTAAAACCGTAGTAAATTTTGTGTTGGATTAAAAATATATAAATGAGCAAAACCAAACTGTGTTTAAAACCAAAATAATCTGCATTTTTTTAATGTTTATCCTGGCCACTCCTTTTTCTGAAGGCTACTGCTATTTATGATTCCTGAAGTTATATTCTTATTCTTAAAAGCTGTTCTTGAACACCTTTTACTTAGAAACCATGCATTTATAGATAAACAATATTTTGCTGAAAGGTTCCAGTTCTAAAATTCATAATTGTCTTTTCCTTTTTTTTTTCTGCAGATGATATTTCTCGTGTTAAACTTTCAAATCAAAGCTCTGGAGCTGGTGATTATATTAATGCAAACTATATGCCTGTAAGTTGCTTCTGTATCTGAAATGAAATATAATGAATTTTTCTGATGTAGGCATAAGAGCTCATGCTGACATTTAAAATCAGCTTTTATTTCTCACTGATGTGTGTGTATATATATACATTTATTTTGGTTTTTTCTTCTTAGGGCTATAACTCAAAGAAGGCATTTATTGCTGCACAGGGTCCATTACCCAATACTATAGAAGACTTCTGGCGAATGATTTGGGAAAAGAGTATCTACTCTATTGTTATGTTGACAAAATGTGTGGAACAAGCCCGGGTATGTTGTTACCAGTACTGAATTGTCTCTTGAAGGCAGCTGCATCTCTTCTAATTTTGTTGTTACCTTAGTGGTTTGGAGACTGACCACTATCTTTTAACAACCATCTTCTTGGTGGAAGACTTTTTTCTAGATTTAAAAATCACTTTTTTTTTTTTTTTTTTTAGCTTTGTCCTATTTTTGTATCCACTGACTACCAGAATAGATTGTCTCAGTAGGGTTGTGGAATCACTGTCATTTAGGGTGGGTTCTTCTCTCTAAAGAATGATTTTGGTAGATCTTCTCTTGCCCTGGAATAGGCCTTGAGAAGGGTGACGTGCTTTCTAGCCCTGCTTCAGGTGCTGTGTTATTTAAAAGTGAGTTGCTTCATTGCTGTGTGTGATATGTCTAACTTGTAACTCTATTCTTAGACAAAATGTGAGCAGTACTGGCCAGAAAAACAACCCAAGAGCTATGGTGACATTATTGTGACAATGGTCTCAGAAGTTGTCCTTCCAGAATGGACAATAAGGGACTTCACTGTAGAAAAGGTAAGGACTGCCTTGATTGTTGGTTGTCAGTGTGTAAATAACCTTGTGCTTATGCAGATACCTGTAATATCTTCTGGACTGAACAATTAGCCCAATTGGCAAATAAAATGCAATAGATATGAGCTTGGAGTAAAGTAAAAGTAAATTATTTCAAAGTATTCTCTACCACAGCAGAAGGAAGAGGGAAACTGGAATGTCATTGGTCAAATCACTGCACGGTTTGTAACAGACATCTTTGATGAAGCTGAGCTTGGCCCAGTACCTGTGTCAGGAAGCCCAGCTGTTACTCCTCTGAAGCCAGTTTTCATTGTCTTTTTTTGTTGTTTGTTTTGTTTTGTTTTGTTTTTTTAATGTCTATTTCTGCAGTCCAACACCCCTGAGAGCCACACGGTGCGCCAGTTCCATTTCACCTCCTGGCCGGATCACGGAGTGCCGGAGACAACAGACCTTCTCATCAACTTCAGGCACCTTGTTCACGAGTACAACAGCCAGAATCCAATGGACTCTCCTACTCTGGTGCACTGCAGGTAGGAAGGAGGTATTTCTGTTCGACACACTTTTGTCTTGTGGCTTTTTTACACCCAATTCTATTTCAGTGGGATTAAAACCAAAGTCTCTTTGCCTAAGGACATGGACTATTTACCCTGCCAAACTAAAACCTTTGCCCTGTGCTTCAGAAACTAGCAGTGCTCTGTAGATAGCAAAGGAAGTGATACGAAATGTCATTAGAACAGAGCATCTCTCCTAGCCTGGAAAACTGAGCTGGAAAAGTTGTCCTTCCAAGAGCTTATATATATAATCTTGTGTATGTGTAAGGCTGAGAAGCCTCTCTTGGTGGTGGTAGGAACCACCCCTCTGTGCTGCCAAGACTTCTATTACCCATGCCACTGAAATAGTAGGAGGCATCATCCTGGCCTCACTGGCTTTCCATCAGGCCAGCAGTGAGCAGGTGGTTGAGAGGAAGCACAAACAGCCTGTCGGTGTCATTGCAGCGCTGGCGTCGGGAGGACGGGGACGTTCATCGCCATCGACCGCCTGATCCAGCAGATGGAGATGGAGAACACGGTGGATGTGTATGGGGTGGTGTACGATCTCCGCATGCACCGACCCCTCATGGTGCAGACTGAGGTGAGGCTCTCTCCCATCCAGCATAATCGTCCAGATGTAGTCTGAATTACAGGAAGAAAAGATATTAAGGAGATAAAATTGCTCTTCATTTAGCTTCTCTCCTTCCTGCCTCATCCCCACTAAAGTAGTCGCAGCCAGGGACCATAGTACATCCAAGCAATCTCTTTATAGAGTACTTTGCAGGACTGGCATTTGCAGCTGGAAGGGATCAAATCCTGAAGCAGACTTTTTTGCAGACTTTTTTTACCCACGTGGGTTTTATCCTTTAGCTGTGAGCCAGAATTATCTGGAGTCAAGTGGTCTCGGTGTGCATCTTTGCATTTGTGTTCTGCAGGAATCCAAGTGTTCCTGCTGAAATTATCACTTTGATCCAGAAGGGTGTGTGGACTAACTCAAGCTGATTTGAAAAAGGGATGTAAAACCTCCATCATGCAAGTCTGTCAGGATAGCGTTAGGCATGACAGATCCTAGTTTTTTTATGGGGGGGATTGATCAGATGACATCATGAGGTCCTTTCCAGGTCTATTTTCTATGAACTACACACACAAGTTCTAAAACAAGCTCTGTGATAGCAGTGCAGTAGCCAAACCTATATTCAGAAGCAGAAGTACTTCCAAAATCAGGTCTTTTTTAGAAATGCATTACCTTCTCTTTTTCTCCCGTCAGGACCAGTACGTCTTCCTAAACCAGTGTGTCATGGATATCATTAGATCCCAGAGAGAGAGGAAAACTGACCTTATCTACCAAAATGTGACAGCAATGGCAATCTATGAAAACTTCACACCCGGGCCAGCCTTTGGGAAGGCCAATGGCTACCACACATAGTCCAGAAGGAAGCCAGTGCCTCCAGGAGGTGTTACCTGCCCATAGGAAAGGGAGGTGTTTGACTCGTGTTTTCTGGGATTGTGTGCAGTGTCTCATGTCGGGCTTCTCCAGTTCTGTCTGCATTCAAAGGTGTGATCTACAGGAGGGAAAACACAATGCTGGCAGGAGCTGCAGATTGATGTTAAAACAACCGAAACAACAAAACCCAAGCAAAACTTTTTAAAGTTAACAGAGGAATCTTGCTTTTTCTTGGGAATTTAACAGTACTGATAGGTGAAATATCATTTGCAGTATGAACAGTGAACTAGAATTTAAATATTAAAATAATAACACAAACTTTTTATTACAATTTTATATGATTTCATTTACAGACACCAGGCTTGTGGGCTGTTTTAATATATTTAATTATAAGTTTCAGGAACATATTTTATCTACTGTATCTGGTTACTTGGTTAATAGATATGTGCCTCTGTGATCTATTTTTTTTTTTCTGTGTTCCTTTTTATTTAAAAAAGGAGTACAAACGGCTCCTTCAAATGGACATTTATACTTGGAAATTGTGCCTTTTCTAGTTGCTACTCTAGAAAAAAAACAGCAGAGATTCTATTTTTGTACTGAAACTTAATGAGAACACAGATTTTTAAATAAGGCTTATGTCAAACTTAACTGTAGTTGCACTGTTGGCAGGACTCTCCAGAAGTTTGGAGGTGAGCTTTGTTTTTGCGTTTCATCACAAATATCCCCTGCCTTAATGTTTCGGTGCCTCTGCCAGAGGAAAAGGAGTGCAGTCTGTCACTCCGAGCTTTAAGTGTAGTTAAAAACAGAGCAAGTGAATCTGTGAATGTGTGTGCGGGGAGGGGTGTGGAGGTGTGGATGAAGGACAGAATAGCTCCTCCCTGTTCCCGGCTGATATTCTGTTTTTATACAATTTATAATGATTTATTTAAAGGTGCAATATATGATTTACTGAATAATGCTCACTCTAATAGAGTTTTTCTCAGGTTGGTGTCTTTTTATCATTGTTGTTGTTTTTCCTCAAGTATATAAATCTGTGAAAATGTTGAAACTAAGGTTCCAAGTGTTGAAGCACTCCCAAATGGATCGACTGGCTTTACCGTTTCTACCAAAAGACATTGCACAAAATTCTGCTGTAAAGACAAATTTCTTGGTTGTTTTAGCCATTCAAAACTGAGACACATCTTACCTGCCTGCATCTCACTGATCCAGTGTAATTGTTTTGTAATTATTTGCAATATACTGCTGCTTTTGTTTTGACTGGTCCTTTTAGAAACAGAAGGAACAAGCAGAAATCCTCCGTTTGCTGATTTCACAAGTCAAGGATCAGATTGGATTTATTTTGCTGGTACATAACTGTTAGACTTAGGAAGGCGTTACCAATGAAGGACTTAGGTAGCTTGGGGTGGGGGGAGGGTCTGTTTTTTGGGTTTTGGATTGTTGCACTGGTTGCGTTGCAGATGAGTATGAAGTTTATGAATAATGCTATAGAATATCTATAAAGCAGGGAAGAAAATCTTATGAAGGTTTAATAACCAGAGTCCCTGGAATTCTGCTGCTTTTTTGTTGTCGTTGTTTTGGAGATTTTTCTTTTAGTAGAGTTGTCAGGAAAAGCTACAGATGCTAGGAGTATATGTGGCTTTACAGTGGAACCTGGCAACCTCACAGGATCCAATGTCAGCTGAAGGAGAACATAGGAATTCCTGGTGCACAACTGTAACTTTACAAATATCCTGAGGAATTTTCACAACCTGGTGTGAAACTGTGGTGTGCTGTGTAAGCAAAACTGGAGGACAGACCACAGTGCACTTTTGGTTGTTAGGTTTTGGGGTTTGGTTTGGTTGTGTTTTTTTTTCCTTTGTAGCAGCCACTTGTGGGTTCTTGAATATAATTTTGTTTCTCTTTCTCTGGAAATACTTTAAAAAACCCTCATCATGAGGTTCATGATCCTGCCCAGCTCCATCCAAACTGGCAGCCCACAAAGTGGATCTCTCACCTGCATTCTTCCTAAGCTGCTGTCAGATGACAAAGATAAACCACTTGGACCAAACAGAACCATTCCAAAGGAACTGGGAGGGAGGAAAGTCTGCCCTTTGCAGTCATGTTATTTTCTTTAACTCTCTTACTCTTTCAATTACTGCACATCTGTGCAGAGCACAGAGCCAGTATTTGTTATTCCAGGTCTCCCAAGAACTTGCTGCCTTAGGGTGGCATGTGCTCTTTTGCTTCAGAAGGCCCTTGTTTTGTGTAGCATAGAGGAGAGGGAGATGAGTCTTCCATGCTCGATCATGTTGTTTCTATTCTGTTGCAGCAGAACATCAGAAAACGAGCTAGGACAGTATGTGTTTCTGCCTAACCACTGCCCAGATCCTCTTACAGAAAACAGATGGATCTGTCCCATTACTTTGGTGTTGGAAGCAGGCATCAAGTTCTCACTTGTGCCATCATCTAATGAGTATCCATTTTTAAAGAACTGCATGTAGGTGTTCTTTCAAAACTGACTCATTGTGAGAAGGGACTGAAGGTTGAAGTAAATGACCTGTTGATTCTGTGTGTAGGTGGAAAAAGTTGGTAAGGCTTAAACTATTGTAAACAGAGAGTTGGGCATAGTGTAGGACATTCCTTGTAGGATGTCTCTGCAGGAAGAGGAGGACTACAGGTAATGCTCCACTGCCTTGTGGATCTGTCTTGGTCAAGGTGATTTGAATTCCTGCAAATGTTTTCTCCCTGCCCTCTGATGTTCTCTGTGTTACAATTGCTGAGATCTGGTCTCTTTGGTCAGTGTTTTCTCTCATTGTTGCTTATTTAAAGCTGTCCACTGAAAGCTCCACTGTGTGACAATTGCATCTCCTGCATTTCTGTTCTACCCTTTTTTCCCATTTGGGGCCTGCTTAAGAAGGGAAAAGTTGATGTGTTTCAAATGAGTGACTGTTTAATATCTTGAAATGATGTACAAATTTTATTGTTTTCATATTTGTTGTACAGGAAATTTCAGTACATGTCTGTAATATTTTTAATGGTTTGATTTGTTTTTAAAAATATAAAAATAACAATTAAAAAGCATCATCCTAGAGCACTTTTTGTCTTATTTTTCCTTTGTTGGGATTTTGTTTTGAATAAAATTAATTTGCTAAAATACGTGTTTCATTTAGAAGGACTTTATAATGGAAAGTGGGCTCCCATCCTCTGGGGTGGCACTTGAGTCAGTTGTGTATTGCAGTCATTGGAGCTCCTTGGGAGGGTGTAAATCTGTCTTTCAGACTTCCCTGGCAGGCCCTGGGTCTGATGTTAATGTGTCCTGGCAGTTGGTAGCTTCTCTAAATGAACAACTTGATACCAGGTAAAGAAATGGGACCATCATCCAAGGTGCATCAAAAGATTTCCATTCACTGAAATAGCCTTGGGGGAGGACCAGTGTCTCTAGGACTTCTTTGCTTCCAGAGAAACAAGAGTGAGGACTTTCTCATCCCTTGAAGACACAGAGAAACAAGAGTGAGGACTTTTTCATCTCTTTGTGTTGTCCGGAGGTGGTGATAGAAGGGGATGCAGAAATATCTTTGTGGTGTTATAGCTGGCTGCTGGATTAAAGATCACCTGTCTGTAGATGCATAGAAAATTATCTCAGTTAAGTCCCTTTCTCCTAAAATTGTTTAGTTGCCATTCCTGACTGCCATCTGAATCACTCCTGAGGAGGATCACATGCCTGGAGGGTGATACTGGCACTCAGCAGCTCTCCAGTTCATCACAGGGTGCTTTCACTAGACTGAAATCTTGTGATCCTCCATGGCAACTGCTGTGTTTTCTGAAACGCCTTCGTGGTGAGATGGGAAGAGCCAAGTGTGATTGTCTTGTCATTATTCAGTGGGACCATGTGCCAGCCACATGATGGTGGTCTTAGCCTTGAGATACTACAACTTCAGGAAAGCCAGCTGTTCTGGCTGTCCTTTGGAGCTTTAGTCTGTTTGGGTGGGTAGAGCTGAACCTGAATATCTGGGAATCACATTCTGTACCTGGTCTTGTCATGTATTAGTTTTACTGCCTTTGAGATTAAAGAGATGGAGGTCAGAGAGGAGAGGATGTAATGTTTCTGCCCTGTTCTTGGCTTGATAAATGGGATGTATTGATGCTGCCTGTGCATGCCCTTCCTGGCTGGGTGTTACCAGGCAGCAAATGGAGTTTGGAGATGAACATGTGGGTGTTTTTGTGGAAGAGGGTCAGAAATGGGGGCTTGGGAGGGAAAAACACCTGAAAACTTTGCAGTGTGTGCTATTCTGAAGCAAAAAGAAAAAGCCAAGGTCTTAACACCTCCTGGGCTTTCTGAGTAAAAGCTAATTAAAAAATGCAGATGTAATCACTATGGTCAAGGGGTGGAATGAGGGGCGAGTGAAGATCAACAGTTTACTTGCTTCTGAGGTGGAGAGGTACAGTGTTCTCCACTTCCTGTACTCACCAGAGAAGTTACTGTACTTCCTTCCTTTCTTTTACTGTGACACTGCTTCTGGGAGTCCCTTTCAGCTCCTGATGTAAGAGCTCGTGGTGTCGAAAAACCTCTGCCTGCAAACTGTTCCATTTTCAGCACTTTGCAAAAGTGTTTTTGATGTTGATACCAAACAGTGCCTCTCTCCAATCTTGTGCTTCATTCCCTTTTCCTTCCCCTTGGACTTGGCAAACCCCTTGCCCGTGCCAGCCTCCTGCCTGCGAGGGAGGAGGAGGCAAATGAAGCAGAAAACTTGAGCTGGAAGCACCAGGAGGAGCTGCTTCCTGCCTGCGTTGTTGGCTGAAGGGAAGGAGCTGTTAGTACATCTCACGTGGGGGAGAAGCTGGGAGCCCTTCTCAAGCTATTTCTTAGATCTGAAGAAAAAGATTATGAATCCAGGCCTGTTTTTCTTTGTCCCTGTTACTTAGCAGAACCTAATGTATTCATTCAAATTGCTTTCCCTGGGTTTATTTCATTTTAAATTAATATACATAATTTCATGACAGCCAAAAGCAACACTAGCAAATTATCCCCTCTCGCTGAGAAAAGATAGCCTAGTTTGATCCCAAATGAGTTACTTGAATTCACATTTTATCTCCAACTTCCCAAGTAATCAGAGAAAAGCCAGATTGATTGGAGCAATGTTCCGGGTGTAGTGCTGATGTCTCATGGACATCCCTGGTATATTAATAGTGCTGACAAGAATTTCTAGGGACACACAAGAGCTGTGTGCTCAGTGTGTGAGGGACAGAGCGCTCTTCACACACAGTGCCAGTCTGTGCTCTTGTTTCACCGCAGGGCAGGATGGACAGGAAATCATGGATCCTCTCTAAGGGATTTCTAGACTTGTTTTATTTTTTTTCAGGCAGATTTTTGATGTGATGCTTCCAGAGCTGGGAATATGCTATCAGAAGAAAACAGGCTTTATGATAATGATCTGATGTTAGCTCTGGTTAAGGTATGTATCTACCCTAAGAGGTGATTGTTGTCAATCCAGAAGGGAAATACATCCTGTTCATTTCTGGTTTAAGCCTCCAGATGGCACATGATACCACTGGTCTTTCCAAGGAAAGCTTTCCCTGCCAGGCTGCTCCTTTTTCACTTCCTTCCCAGATTCTCATAACCTCCCTCCGCTGCTTGTGCTGTTTCCCCTTCCTTCTCCTTGCCCATGTCACTCGCTAAGCCCAGGCCACCGTGCCTGTGTATGGCCGTCTGCCTGCTCCACAGGGATATGTAGAGTGTTACCCACCAGGCCAGGTGACTTTTTCAGGAACTCCTAAGCTCAGTAATAGCCCGATAATGGCAAATAATCCTTTGCTACCTTGGGAAGTGCTCTTACTCTTCAGTGTTGCTGATACCTAGGCATTTTCAGATGGTGTGTGTATTCCAAGGTGTAAGGGCTCTGGCAGGCACCAGCCTGGAGCTGGTTATTCAGCATTACCAGCTGTGTGCTCATTTCCCAGCTTATCAGTCTGCTCCACAGCTGTTCCCAGCAATAACAGATTTATGGGATTGCTGAATACAGTGCAGATACATCAATAAAGACAGCAAACAGTGACGTGCTTGCTCGTACTACTCAATATGAATTACAGTTAAAAGGCTGTTTCATTTAATGGATCTGTTTGTGTGTGTGTGTAACACTAAACGTGACTTTTCCCTGCCTTTTTTTTACACAGGTCCTTGGGAGGATTTTAAATGTAGCTTTTAAAGCATCTGGCAACATCTGCTGAGTAACTTTGGCTTCCTCTCTCTCCCACTTGAAATACGGTGAGATTACAATACAAAGCTCTAGTGATAGATACATTTTTTACAAACAAGGCAATAACGGAGATGAGTGTGTGAGAGAGCTCTAAATCTTCTGGAAGATCTATCTGCAACTGCCCAGCTGCTTACAAATGCTTCAGCCTTTGAGCAAGGAATAAATCAAAACTAGAAATAACATTTCACATCAGAACTTCCCATGCTTGTGTATCAGCACCAGTCCTGTGGAAGATCTGCTCTGAGCAGGATTTGGCTGAGCTGAACAGCTCTCAGATGCTGCCTCCTGGCCTGAGTGATGCTCCCAGTGCTGATGGTGACAGGCCAGGTTGTCACGTGCTGAAGGAAAGCTGAGCTCTGGAGGCCACTTACCAAAATACAAAGAAAAATTTGTGGCCAATATGGATCAGTCAAACATTTAAACTCATTGTAATTTAATTATAAGCCAGGTCTAAAGCTACTGAATTGGTTTTTCTCTGCATGAGGATCTAAAGTGTGACTGAGATGCCAGAAAATACGTTTCATGCTGTTTGCTGCAATCAATATTTTCTTGTGTCAAGGTCACTAGCATCACATTAGTACCAGTCATGTTATTTCTGTTAAGACACTTGATGTTGCCACTTGGTATTTTGAAAATGAGCTTTTTAGGGTTTTAGAAGGTGTTACCTTTAGAAAATGCCACTAAAGAAAGATTTGAACAGTTCTACCTGGAAAAAAAATCATTCTTGGGAATTTCTATTTTATTTATTCACCATTTGGACTTATTTTTAAAGCCATTGAAGGTAGAGATGAACATGGCTGTTTCAATCAGGATTTAGGAAAGTATTCCATGTTTGTTTCCTAAAGTGTGTTTTTTTAGTCAAAGGGACTGAAATACTGAGAAATCCAAAGAAAGCTCTGGTTCCTGTCACATGTGGAACATGACCTTCTCTTTCCTCCCCCATTCTTGCAAGTCAGACAAGAGAGGACTGTAGGCATAGGCAGAGCAGGCAGTTTGCATGGGGCCTACTTTTTTTCTTTTCTTTTTTTTTTTGAACAATATTAAGCACACAGGTAGAAAAGTATGGGACAGAGAATAGGGAATCTGAATGTATACAGATGTCAATCAGTAATATCCTTTTTACCTTCCTGCAGATGGTATTCTGAGCCATGTAGAACTGAAGGCAAGTTCCCCTAACCCCAACAGCTTCCCTATATGTAGATTTTGGTATTCTATTTGTTGACCTGTTTAAAGACGTGTATTTTTAATGCAGTATTCTCTTATCTGGTTTAGAGGTTTGAGTTAGGACCTTATTCTAAAGAGCTGTAGAAAGTATATGCTCTTTCCTGAAGAACATTGCACTGAGCCATCCATCACATATATTTAGGTGATCCACTTCCCATTTCACAGACAGAAGTTAGATATCGTTTTACTTTTTACTTTTAATTTTTTTTTCTCTCTCTGGTTACATTATTCTATCCCAATGAAATTTTATAAGTCAGCCTGAGGAAGGCACAATATTATTACCAAACCAGGGCCTTACAGCTCTCTCAAAGTCATTGGCTTTAAATGATTTTAGAAGGACATGGAAGTATTATTCCATGAACTACGGTCAATTGGTTCCAGATGAAACATTGCTGTAGTTGTAATTTATTACATGAAGTGATCAATATGTTGTAAATGCTTTTACAAGGCAGAGCCAGAATCTCAGTGAAAACACAACCAGCAGCACCACAGTCTGCAGAGACTGCTCTCTGCACCCGGAAAAAACACAACACTGCAGTTTTTCTTGTGATTGAGCTTTCACTCAGTGAACATTTCAGCTTCCAAGGACTTTGCTGTTTAGTTTATTTTGGAAAAGGCAGGATGACTCTGGAGGACTCAGGTGGCTGCTTCCTCTGGGCTGAGGACGCAGCTGCCAAGGAGGGAAGGACCATTTCCTGATTAGAGTTTGCAATCAGTGATATGGCCAGAGGCAGGAGATAAACACAACCAGCAGCTGAGGCATGAGACATCGGTGTGGTGATCATGGTCACTCTGATAAGCAGCATTTGCAATTCTCTACCATTTTTCAGACTTCTTAGGTACAAAATTTTTAGGAGACATTTGAAGGCAGTTTTGCAAACTGCTCAGAAGTAGTTCCTTTCAGCAAAATGGGTGGAGTAGGAGTAAAATCAGAGAGCTTTGTAGGCGATTCAATGTTGGTATCATTAACAAAGACAAACAATCATCTTTGAAATACCCCAAAAAGAATTTGCAAAATGAGCTGATGTCTTTGCTAGCAGCTGCATTGTGGGGATGAATTGCTTTCCCAAGGCTGGGGGAAGCAGAAAGCACTCTTGCTGTGCTGAGGGGCTGTGGTGGGGAAAACCTGTGTGTTTCATGGCAGGTGTATACTGCAAATATTGCAGAAGTGAAGCTGTGGTGCTTCTTCTTGTTTCACACAACAGGGAAAGGAAAAAGTAAATAATTTCTGCCGAGTTAAATCTTTCCATTGCAAAAAATAAAACATCTCAATAACCTGTGACTGTACCAGAAACCAACAGGCAAACAGCAGGGAGAGATTAGTGTGGAGCCTCTCATCAGCCTCCATAGAAAAGGCATCGTGTTCCAAGCTGACAGTGGCCTTTTAACTTTGCTGGTGTGTAAGGAAAATTCTTACATGCTAATAGTCAAATTATGATTTCCCGTGATTGGAAGGCAGGAGCTACTAAGCATAACAAAGTGAGTTTCCCCTGCTCGCTAGGACATCTGCCAGCACTGTGATCAAATTATGGCTTTCCTTGGCCCACAGTCAGGAGCAAACTGCTTATCCTTGATCAAAAGCACAGTCTGCTTGGGTGGAGACGCTTTAATTATTGGTGACAAATCTGACAAAAGCCCTTTGAAGTGACAGTCTCAGGATGCCTCAGTGTTCGCATATGGGGGAATCAATTGACTAATTACAGCAAGAAATAGCCTCAGTGAAACTGCAACATGAGGCGGGGGTCTGAGCTGCACCGAGTCACAGGCAGCAGGCGTGAGGGTGGCCAGGCAAGTGGGACCTGCCGGGGCTAAGGGCTGTGGGTGGGGGACGAGACGTTTGGGGTAGATCAGCTGCTGTAGGATGTGTCTGGCTTTACGATCTGCTTCTTGCTATGCAAAAGCAGCAGAGGGGCCAGCCCAAGAAGTTGCAGTGGACAGAGCAGTGTTTCACAGTCGTGCCTTGCAAAGGCTTTATCTCCCAGTCATGGGCCAGTCTCCAGCAGCAGCCCTGGGCTCTCTGCACCAAGCAGAGCAACTGCACAGGAAACCAATTCCATAGTGCTCTAAGGGATGGAAAAACCCCAAATATCTTTTACAGTTAAATGAAATGCCATCTTTTCCCCTAACTAAATTCACAGCAAAGGCAGAAAGCAAATGGAAATGACAGTGTAGTTAGGGTCTTGCTACACTTGGGCACATCCCCCCCATCCTGCGAGGTTTAGCTGCGAGGAAGGATTTGTGACTAGGCTGAGAATGCCCGCTCTCTGCAATCCTCCCTGCTTCCCTGGTAAACCAAAACCAGGCAGGCATCCTGAACTGTGGCCACAGGCCTTCTGTCTGCTAACGGGTGTGGGGAGGACTCATTTCAAAGGGTGGAAGTCACGGCACCCAGATGGATTCCCCTTTGGCAGCAGATGAAAGCTGTGTGGTTTCAGAACAAAGAGCTTGATTTTTGCATGTAGGAAATTAAGAGATCAGCTGAGCAATGTTATACAAGCCGGAGGGGAAGCCTTAAAAGTTAAAAAAAGCACATTATACTTGATGCATTCACCAGTGGTGCTGACTGAGGCATTCTGTGCTAAATGAAGTTGCAATATAGTGCAGGTGAGGGCACTGGCCCAGGACAGCCCTGGTGACAGCAGATTATACCTCTTCTACACTGTGGGATATCACTGCTACTAAAAAGAGGAGAAAAGGGTTCTGTTTTTGTAAAAACAGATCTATTTGTGGCTGTTTAGAAATGGGGGGTGGAATAAAATGCAAGCAATGGTATCTGGCACTTAAGTTACAGAAACCAGTAATAATTTTGTACTTTTTCTCAGTTTGGCTGGACTTGCATGCTGGGAGCTGACTTGGAAGGACTGGGCTGGCATCAAGTGTTTTCTTATGCTTCATGGCTCCCATGCATGATGATGAGAGCATACCTGAATCAAATCAAGATTCCCATGGCACTGGCAGTAGAGAACAGCTTTAAGATCCTGGCTCTCAGATAAAGCTACTGTGCTGTATGTAATTCCTCATTCCACGGGTTTATAAATGTTCCTCACGCTGCCTCGCCTCTCTCCCACCCCGGGCTGCTCTCAGGGCTGTTCCTCACACTGTGTCACTCACTCCTTGCTGCTGGTGAGAGTTGTGCTCTCACTGGAGGACGTTGTCCCGGAGGCAGCACCAGTTTCAGGGACAGGCTGGGCAGTGCACAGTGGTGTGGCTGGGGAGGAATGGGCTGGACCTGGGTGGATCCACCTCAGGGCAGCCCCTGGCCCCTCTCCCCACAGTGGCCACTCCTCTGCTGCCAGCACCTGGGCACCACACCAGGCATGGATCTTCTCCTGGCCACCCCGCCGCCAGCAGGCCCAGGCTGCTGGTCTGATCTGGCCACCACATCCACTCTACCCCCATCCCGCCGTTGCTGGGGACGGGACTGGCAAGGTCCCTGTGTAAGCTGGCACCCAGTGGGCAGGACTGCCTTCTTCAGACATTTCCCTCCAGACAGAAACGGAGTGAAAGTGGTGCTGGGAGAAACACCGGGTCCTGTCCCAGATGAGAGGGTCCTCAGGGTTCCTGCCGCTGTGGGGGCTGAGGAGAATTTGTTTCAAACCTCACTTTGGGGTTGCTGGTGCGTGCCTTGGTGGCCCCCCCACACTTTCAGGGGTTACACCGGGCTGCCCCCAGCCCATAGCCCCCGCTTGAGGGGCAGGAGGGTTGTTAAGGAGTCCCAGGGAAGATGACATTTCCATGCATCGGCAGCCAGGTCTAACGCAGTGCTCCTACGCCTTCTTGAGGTCTGAAGCAAACCAGTCAGTAACCACATGGATTTGGGGAACTCTGGCAGGAGCCAGCGATGTCCAGAGCTGGGCCAGGCTGCCGGCTCACACCTTGGAGAGCTGGTGGTGATGGAGGGCTTGAGTTGATGAATTGTGCCTGCTGGTCCTTGTGCACGTGGAAGGGGAAAGAAGGTGAAGGTGGAGGGATTAATGAATAATTAAACTCTGAGACGGAGGAACATACATAATGCATGATAAATTAGTCCAAGTGCAGTAGAGGAAGCATGGTTCAAGTTTGTTTCAACAAGCAGAAAATGGGATGTGACAAGGTATTTACGCCAGAACAGCTGTTAGCTAAAATTTTTCATTTATTTATACAGATTTCCTCCCCCTCACAGTTAGGGGTCAGCCTAGAGTGGGACAGAAATCAGCAACTGAGATGAAAAACAAGTTTGGTTCCTGCTGGGTCCCAGTCCAGCACACTCCCTGCCTGGGAGATCTCCCTCCCTGCGTAGTGCTCTTCTTTCCTTTCTGATAATCTGATGCAATATTTCCTGCCCGGTCGCTTGGGCTGCTGTTTGACTGCAGCTAAGGCGGGTAGGGTAATGCTCTTAATTCCATGGAAACAGAGAGGCCCATGTTGACTCACTCTAGCCTTTTCTGATCCCAGATTCCCTAAATGTTTTCTTTCTTCTAAACTGTATTTGCTGTTACAACATAAATTATTTATAGGATGTTACATTCGTTACAGATGGTAATGAGGCTGCCAAGCAGAGGGCATCAACTCTATACTGCAAGTGTCAAACTGATTTAAGGAGGGGTGTATGTGTAAATAAAAACCCAGCCCCTTCCTTTTCTTGAACAAACCCAGCAGGTCTGTTCAGATTCACTTTTCCCATAAATAACTCTAAAGGCCAAAAGCTGCATTATTAGACTTGCAGAGTTGCTTCATCTGAATCAGAGCTCTGAGCAACATGACTTGTTTCTTTCTTTCCCCAGCTGTGACTCACTTAAGGTCTCCTTTCCTGTGTTAATGAATAAGTTAGTTATCTGTCATGATAGATCACAGGACACCACACACAGAAGGTGTTTATTACAGATACCTGCCATGCAAACGCCCCAGCTTTGACAGAGCTGGTTTCATCCCTTGTGCTCATCACAGGCTGCTCATGGAGTAGGACTGTGTGAAGTAGGACGGTGGAGCTGAGGACTGAAACACCAATTCTTCCATCTTGTCTCTCCTTCCATGTTCTGCTCACTCCAAAGCAGCCTTCCCCCTCAAAGCAAGGGCCACTGGGTGCTGTGCCTGCTGACCTGCCTGTTCCAAGAGAGGGTATCTCACTTCTCACAGGGGTAGACAATTTGCAGGGAAATAATTTCCTGTTACTCTCTTGCAGGCTGCTTTTTTTTGTACTCTAGGAGCAATGCCTGCTTTCTGGTGAATATTGCACTTGGATTTTTCCATGTTTCTGGAGTCCCAACAAGCAGGGACTGCTTAGACTTGAGGTGGCTGAAAAAACAGTCTGAGTTCTTCAGATTGTTTTACTATTTTTTCATATATATGGCCTTTCATCACTCCTTGCTAGAAAAGGTGAAACTACAGAAAGTCACAGCATCCTGCAGACTTTTGTGATCAAAGTAGGTGTGAAGGGTTGAGTGTAAAACAGTTGTCTCCCAAAAATCAATACATTCTCTTTTAACACTGAGGTCATCTATATATTAAGAAATATAAGTATTAAAGAACCGTGCAAATACTGAGCCCATAAAACATACAAAATCAGAAGACTGCTGTTAAAAGCTTAAGACTGCCCAGCCCCCTCACTGAGGAGACACAGATGCCAGCTGCATATCCAGGTGCTGGGAGAGATGGGGAAGAGGGAGGCAGCTTTTGATCTTGTCTTACAGAGAAGCCCAAAGCAGATTTACCAGCCTCAGCTCTAACTAAAAAGATATCCTTCAGTTTCTTGAAGTGTCACAGGCTTCCTGCATGCTGCTGGGCTGTCCTAGTAGTAAGAAAGTGATGTAGCTTACCCAAAAGGAACACCCTAGTTCACAAAGTTCACGAAAGATAAATGTGCTAAAATGAATAAAAATGGGCTGTGGCCAGGTAGAGCACAAGCACACTATGGAAAGTCCTCACTGAGCAGGTTCAGCAGATGAGCAGAGTTCTGCTTTTTTTTCTTTTTTCCTTTTTTTTTTTTTTTTTTTTTTTTTTTTTTTTTTTTTTTTTTTTTGTTGTTTTTGTGCAGGGTTTTTCCCCTTCAGCTGTTGCAATGACTCACTGATTTGCATGGCCACTCCTGTTATGGATTCTGAAAAGCTTTGAGTACACAATTGGGTTGATGAAATGCCCTGTCAGCCATCTCTAATTCAGCTAGATTTCTTTTCGTTCTCTTCCTTCTCCCTCCTAGTGCCTTAATCTAGATGGGCTTTGCCACTTTAAAACCAAAGTGGGACACAGGGATGTGAGAGAGAGAGAGAGAGAGAGAAAAGGAAGATTTCTGAACTCCCTGCCCTGTTCCAAATTAATTAGAGCCCAAACCACCTCAAATACGTGTAGAAAGCAGCTTAGAAAATGTTCTCCATTACGGCATTTAAATCCTGAAACTAAAGTTTATGATGAGTGTTAAACCAAACCCTGCACCAGCACCTCTCTCTGCAGTTTGACCTCACTCCAAACACACAGGAGAGGAAAATGTATGTGTTCACCAGGTTTTTAGCACAATGTGCCCAACTTCCAGCCTAAACCAACCCAGTGCTTGCCAGTGGGATGGGACACCAGCACCGCTGCCTGGCTGTGACTGATTTTTTTCTTTTCAGCTGTGTGAAAATGAAGAAGTTCCTGGAGGCAGGCTGCTCTGGGAACCTGCTTGGCATCCCCCTCTTTTGTATGTCCCTGGTGTGGGTCCTGGCCTGCTGCTGGCTTTGTGCTCTCCTGCTCCCAAAGGTAAGGGGGCTCCTCATCTGCTGTCAAGTGTCCTTTAGTTTCCTTAAGCCAGCTGCTCCAAGGAAGTGTATGTCCATCTTAGCTGCCTCTTTGCAGCCAAGGCACTGTTTTCTGAAGTTACTACTTGACAGGCCTCTTTCCAAGCCCCAAGACCATATTTGAGGGAGCCCTCAGCATGTACTTGCCTTCAGGTTAGTGTGTGCTCCCTGCCCAGCACTGCCCTTGAATGGGCACTATGGCAGCATACCATGGCTCCAAATGGAACCCTGTGTTTTCCAGAGATAGAAAATCCCCAGCTGGATGAAAAGGCTCTGTGAATTGACATGGGTCTATGCCAATTTACATCAAAGGAAAATTCAGATCGTAAATGCTTGCACATGTAGCTTTTCAAGAGCAGAGTACGAAATTCAGCCCACCAGCTGAATTTGGTTAGGCTGTGTCTCTGTGCTGCCTGGTTTTAGCACACTGGGGCTCTTGAGGAGCCTCTTTTCCAGCTCCTCCAGTGTAACACTGCCTTCAGAGCTCTGGGGGAAACATCTTTGGCTTGTTGTCCTCCAAAGAGCTGTAGTACCAGCATGAAAGGAGAGGTTTCACATAAATATGTAAAAAGAGAGCAGAGGTCTTGCATGAATATGTAAAGATATATCCATATAAACCAGCAGATTAAAGGCAATGGCACGTGAAAACGAAAACCAGTTATTGCTAATGACAGTCTTGCTGACCCTATTCTAATATCTAATCTATTCTAATTTCCAATCTTCATATTCTAATCTTTTTTTCCTTATCTTTTACTTTTTCATTAAGAATCCCTTCCCATTTCAAGGTGCAGCGTAGCTTTTTGCAAAGTCTTAACCCTCCAAGGGGTGTCTGCACTACAGACAACTTTTTCCTCCAATGCCTGTAGATGAGGGTATGTAATGTTACTGGCGAAGATTGGATGGTATTTGCTTTTCATTTGTGTGGGGAGACTGAAAGAAATGTTGCTGGGAACGTGGGATTTCACCAGGGCTGCCCTCAGATTGGGTGGCAACTCAGTTTTGCAGATAAAACACCTTGGTGCAAAATTTCTGCGGAAACAAATCCAAATAGTTTTTACCTCAGAGAGGTTAGGAGAGGGAAATGCCAGCAAGGCAGTAAAATAATGTGCAGAGACCACCTGTGCTTTCTCTCCACTAAGACTTTGTGGCAAAACATGTCATCTGCTGTCAAAATATGTGTGTTCAGACTGATGACACATAGGCCTGGTCTTCTGCAGACTGTTAATTTACAAGTGAAGACCTCCAAAGGCCTTTCTTGACCTGCTAACATGCATAACTGCCACAAATGCCTTGTCACCTTTAGGATTTACCGTTGGTTAGATAACACAGAGTAAGACTGATTTTTTTTTTTTTT
>VZTI01005973.1:305092-345110 GCA_013397865.1 Struthidea cinerea
GTGTTTTTTTTTTTTTTTTTTTTTTTTTTTTTTTTTTTTTTTAACTGGCTTTTTTTTGTTTTTCCAAGGAAAGGTAAACCCTAAGGATCCCCGGATGTCAGACAGCTCCGACTGCCACCTCTATGAAGCCTTGCTGCACCCTGGGATATTTTGCTGCTGCTGTAGGACTGGCAGGGTGAAATCAAGGGCTCCTCTGAATGGCAGCGAGGTCCAGGACAAACACGTGGGGCTGAGGAGAGGATGGCTTCCCGCAGCCACTGCAGCAGGTCCAGCTCTGGAAGATAAAATAGGGCTAAGGTTTTCACGGTCTCCACATTGCCCACCACGACCTGTCTGTCTTCGAGTGAAGCTATCTTGTGTGAGCTAATTACCGAGTAATTCCCAGTGCCCCACAAAAAGCTAGGTCTGCTGTGGTACCCCTCTAGCAGCATGAATCCATGGCTCCGAATGTCACTGTATTGCTTCCCGGCTCATGAGACACCTGCCTGACTGATTCCTTTACCCTTGTCAGTGCTCAGAATAGCTGTGCACCTATTTTAGCCAGGCAAGCCAAGTGCAAGTTGTTTTTCATGCAGGATGACTGTGTACAGCAGCACAGGCAAGGGGAAGCTGGATTTTTGGAGAGCAGACCCTTAGTACGGGGCAAAATGCTCGCCCGCACTGTGATGCTGATTTTCTCCTTTATTGGCTGCTCCTGAGGCTGCAGCCGGAGGAACGGTCTCCTGTGGAACGGCAGCTTTAGACAATTTTATTGGCTGATGAATCTGATCTTGCCTGGCCACCTTCCAGAAACACTGACTTGCCCGAGATGAGAGTGAGAGGAAGGTTGCTCTGCCTGGGGCTCTAAAGCAATTGTTCTGAGACCAACGTAACACCCATGCCTTGCTGCACGGTGAGTATAGAAAGACAGGTCCGTATGGCCACGTCTATATGCGTAAAGTGCTTTATGATCTAATTGCTGACACAATTAAATGTGCAGCTCCTGTGGACTGTGCCTCGTTCTCTGCTTAATTATGTGAAAATATACTTGGTAAATGGCTCGCTGTCACAAAATGCTCGATTAACTGTTGCAATGATCTAAGTTGAAACACTGCATTTGTGTCCTACTCTGGCTATTTCCTGTGCTGCAACACATTGATTTAAGCTTTTATCCACGAGAGTGCAAAACGCAGCTGCAAGATGTTGATATTAAAATGTTTCCTTTGGTTTTATTATTTTGCTGGTGGAAATTCAAAATACCAGAGCTGCTTGCTAATATTTGCTCAAGTCTTCTAAAAATTGCTGATTAATCTTGCCCTTTCCTTTTTAAGGGTAACTTCTGTGAAGTTTGATGCTATGGATCGCTTTGCAAGTTGTGCTTTGCCACAGAGCAAAAATAGGGCAGAGCAAAGGAAGGGAATATTTTTAATGTAGCCCCCAAAGTGTGTGGTGCTCAAAGTGGCAGGATACTGCATTGCACCTACATCTGTTGCCAACAGCTCTCCAGATAAACATTTCGGAAGAGCCCCCAAAAATATTGCTACCTAAGGAATTGATGGTTGACCAGCAACACTGGAGCAGAGTGAAGGAATGCAGCTTTTTAGACTGCAGCAGTTTTTTTTTATTATAGCAGACTATAATATACAAAGATGCAGCTAGTCCTGAGAGTGCATCATACCTGATGCTTCAAAAATGGTACTAAATAACCCGAGTTTCACTCTAACAACCTGCTGTGCCCCTGATACTCAGCACGGAGTTTGAAAATGTGTATTTTTGACAGCTTTGGGAAACAACATTTTATCACTGTACTTGTTCAAAATACCTCTCTCTAATATTTCATAGGTTTTTTTGTTAGGAGGGGTGGTGCAGGAAGTGGGGTGTCAGTGTTTTCTGCAAACGGATCCCTGCTGAACATAGTGCAGGGACAAGATATCTTCCCCAGAGCTAAGACAATGTATTAAATTAAAGCTGATTAAAGCTATATACAGTCCCCAAAGATTTCCCGGGCTAGAACTTTCCATACTCTTGGGCTGCACGCAGCACAACTGTTGATGGCAATGATGCTTTTCTTCTTCCTGAGGGCCAAGGGGGAACCTGAGCAGCTTCACGATTTGCCTTGGCTGGGATAGCTTTGCAGTACCATACTGGCCTGGGATGCAATGGGTTCCTTAGGGAGACAGAAACAACAGGCATGGGGCTGGCTATACCCTCTTGGAATCACCTGCACTGCAGCTGCCCTCCCAAGCTGTGTTGAAGTTATGTTTTCAGTACTCTGGGAAGAGGACAGAGTGGGAGGGCCAGGTTTGTAGGTAGAGGAGAGACATGAACATTGATTTGCAGCTGTAGTTGTAAGGAGGACTCTCCCCATTAGGTCCAAGTGGGGAGGAGAGGTCTCACTTGGTGCAATTCCATCTGTATTTCAGCTCAGAAGGAGATAACTTGTTGAACTGGCTCCCATGACAAGTGGAATGGCAGGCCCTGAAGTCCTGTGGCCCTGGTATCACCTGTGGTTATGAGAGTGAAGTAGGACCTTGTATTAATGAGAAGTGATGCAGCAAATATGGTTTAGTATGACTTTCGTGCAATTGTGCCAGGTAGCATTGACAAAATTTGTTCTGTGTCTTCTAAGCATTTGTTTTGTTGGCCCCGTAAGTAGTCTAAATTACTTTTTTGCTTGTTCCTGTGTTTCTGCGCCACTCCTGCTCCTGTTCTTTCTGGCTGAGGTTTCCACGTGAGCCATGGGAAGCTGACATTCATATTCACTGGATTTCAAACATCCCTTCTAGAAACCACAGGCTCTGTCATTACATGGAAGATGAGGCCCTTTTATACCTAGTTTTATAGATACATTTGTGATTTCCTGGGCTTTTCTTATGGAATCTGAAATAGCGTTTATTTCGGGTTAAGATTTAAGTTTAACAAATGTGAAAAACACAGCATTGGCATACCAGCTCGGTACCTGTTCGTCCTCCTGGAGAAGTATTTTGTATTAATGTCAGACATGCATCTGTGAAGTTGCAATCTGTGGCTGTTAGAGCTGTAAGACTGGAAAGGAAAAAAAAGAGGGGAGGAAACTGTGCGTGAAGATGTGAATTTTGCTGGTTTTCAATTTAAATGAGAAGCACTGAAGGTAACCCATAGGAGAAATGGAAGAACCCACTTCTAACCCTACTTAGAAATGCCACTAAGTAGGATGCAATTTATTTGGAGGGAAGTGAGTGATCCTCTTGATTCTTCAAAGGGCCTTTTGAAACCCTGTTACTAATGTGCTGCTGGTGTGTTCCAGCAAAATAGTAACCCTGAAAGAGCTGAATACAGGCTGCTGACTTGTTTTTTCAGCCTTTGCCATCACTCTGCGTGCCACAACAGGCAAAATGTTGGTGACTTCTGTCACTGTCAAGCCAAAAGTAGAGGTGGCCTCACTTTGGGCACCGGTGGAATGGATACCCAAGGAGTGCTCCTCGTGCCTGAGCTATGTTGGTGGTCTCTGTGAGCAGTACCAGGGAAGCAAGGGTGGCCCAGGGCCCTGTGGCAGGGCAAGGGATGAGGATCAGTCACATGGGATGAATTGCCCTTTCCTGGCCTGCCCCTCAGCTTGTAGCAGTGGGAAGGCCATGACTGCAGCCAGCCTCAAAACAGAGTGGCAGATTTTTCCTGTTCTGCTATCAGTCCTCTGGAGTAGTGCTTTGCACCCCAGCTGCCTCCCTCAGCCTTGTAAATGTTGCAAGTTTCTCAGTTTTCTTGGAGTCGATAAAAGATGAGGGCATTTCTAACCATTTTGCCTTGAGGGGGGAAAATGGAGAAAAGCAGAAAGAGGAGGCGACTAAAAATATCATAAAGCTTGTGATCTTTGTTAATGATTGTATTTGGCAATTCCATAGAAATGGATCCAAGAGATCCATTTCTTTGACTTTAAAAAGCATTTATCTGGAAATGTTTTGGTTTTAGCTTAATACCTGAATTGAGAAAGTGGAAATACATTGATTTGTATTTTGACAGTTTAAAATAGCTCCTGTGCAATGCTCTCACAGCGTGTTCATTTAGAATGTGGACTTGCAAATTGCAGTAGTATTTAAAAACACTTGGAATTCAGAATGACATGTGAACTGTCTGCAGTGATTTTATTTTTATCTTTGTTGGGTTTGTTGGTTAGCTTGGATGTGAATTTGTATTTCTGTATATGTGTATAAACATAATCCCATTAACATGTATGTAAGTAGGAAGCTGGTAGGCAATATGCTTTCATATAAACCAGCATATTATTGAGTCATAACATGAAATATTTACTATCAATATCCACGTGTAAGCCTAATGTGCTGTGGATTCATGCTAGGAGTAATAAGGCAAGAAACTGTTTATGCTCTGTGGTACAGATAGCCAGATCAACAGTGGGAGTGAAAACTGGAATTGTCGTTCCATTTCAATTACAGCCTGACAAATGGTGTGTTCATTTTTCATTGTTAATAAATGGCCCATATGGCATCCTTTGATCACATGCTCTGCAGCTTCTGCAACAGTAAGGCATTTATTTGCAGGGAATACAGAACCCAACAATTGATCTGGGCTTTCTGAGCAAAATATTGTCTCGAGTAAGGGATTGGACCCTACCAGGAGGAGGAACCTTAGATAGCTCAGTTTTCCAGCCTGAAGGCTTGGAGCATGCTGCACCCTCCTCAGCAGCAGAGCCAGCAACCTCCTCACATTCCAAATCACACTGGATAAAACCAAGAAGGGTCTTTCCCCACTAGCAAATTTCATTCTTTCATAGAATATGTGAGGATGGTTTTTCCATGGTGCACCATCCAGATTCCAGGATGCCTGGCATGTAGGGACAGATAAAAACAAACCAGAGGAGAAATTCAGAGAGCAAAGCAAACGAAAAATAGAATTTCTTTGTGTGTGAAAAATATGCATCACCAAAAAACCCACCAGCCTGATACCCACATCCCTTGGAATAAAGAAAACCTGTTTGCTTTTAATCACATTATTTATCATACCTTTAGAAGCAAAACTGAAATCCATAGCCAGGACACCAGCTGGAGACATTCAAGAATATCTCCATGGAAATACCATCTTGGAAAGCAAAGCTTGCTGAAGTTTGCTCATTATTATCTGCAGAGCAGTGCAGTCTGGGAGAAAACAGGAGCTAGGCGACAACCAGTCTCCCTGTTTCTACACCCACGGTCACAACAGATGGATGGATGATAGGATCTCTGCAGAGCAGCTCATGTCCTCCCTTATGGTGTAGCTCTTGTAGCCACTTTGATCTTAGTGGGCAGCCAGTGTTTGGGACCTTTCCGGGTGTTCCTACCAAAAAATGATAATGATTATGCACAGCTTGTGCCTTTAATGTAGACTGAAGCGTTTACAAAGCATGTGTGGATGTGCACTTCTACTTCCCCAAACACAAGAGGTTTCCTCCCTCGCAGTTTTCACGTGAAGCTTCCAGGGATAAGGAGATGCAGGACGGAAGCAGGGGGAAGGGAAAGCCTGTTGGACTCTCCTTGGGAAAGTTTCATCAGTAAGACAGCAACCTGTGGCCACTCATAACTGCAACACTGTCAGCACCCCCAGAGTAGTTTCATCTTCTGCTTTGGCAGTAGCAAATGGCAAAACTGCACAAACTGACTCAGCCATGACCCCATGTAAGCAAAGATTTGTGTCCCCTTAACCTTTTGCAAAAGATGGGCACAATATGAAAGCTTAAGCTCCGAAGCAGATGGTGCATTTCTGTACCAAGCATCATGTCATGTGTGTGATGAAATGTGGCTGGCTAAGTGTGTCCAGATGGGCATTGCTCCTTTGATGAAGAAACCCTTAAAATGTGGCAATTTGTGGGAATCTAGGCTAAAATAGGCTCTCACACAGAGAGCTAGTACAAGGCACAAAGTTGAAAAAATTGTTCTCCACATAGGTAACTGAAATGGGAAGGGGAGAACTTTAAAAGACTGTGCAATCATTTAATTTGCTGCTTCATGGAACTCAGATATAAGACACTGAAAATGAGGCGGGATGTGACCTTTCAGCCAATACTGTAGTGCTAATATAGAAAATTATGTATGTAAATAACCACAGAAGGAAACGATCATTAATAAAGCCTGGATAGAAAGACATCTCCCAGATTACTCAGTATTAATTTCCTTTTAGTTTCATTTTGCAGAAATCTAACCATCTTTTATCAAAACTCCACAAAGACAGGACTTTTCCTGAGAGCCTGAGAGCATAAAGTAAAAATACAGCCAACATACCTGGCTTCTCTTTCCAGCTGGCTTCTTAGGAAGGATTTTTGAGGAAAATGCCCTATATGATGTTACAGGCCTGTCATTTTCAGGCTAGGCTACAGAGGGATTATATATTTGTTATTCTGGTTTCCCTTGAAAGAGTTCTGCAATGTTTCACAAATCCAGATGACTAGTATAGATTTTAGGGAATATGTAATTTGCCGTGTGGAATATATGCTGGTCACTACCCCTGTTCTTAGAGGAGATGGTTGCCAACAAAAATGATGTCTGACAGGCTGTTCCTTACTGTGGAATGATCTGTTATCCCCTCAGGTTCTTGTAAATTGCTGTAGCTCAAGATTAGGGTAAAATGTTTAAAAGTTGTTAAAAGCAGCTTTAAAGCCTCTGACCTTCCAACATTTTAGAAGTGGTTTAGGAGCTTATGATGTTGAATCCCGTAATCACTTTTGAAATGTTTTTCTCACCCATCTTCCTTGAATGAATATAAATGTCTTTATTTCCTACAAGTAAAAAGGGCCTAACTTTGACCACAAAGAATTGCTGATCATGAACTTGCTGAAATGTTATCTGTGAGAAGTAAAATTTGGAATTGCCTTGTTGAACTGATAAGATTTGTCGGGACAGTCCCAGGTAAATGCCTCAACCTTTGTAATATAAAAGACTATGCTTGAAAATAAGCATGGGAGGAAAATGCGCTTGTCTCAGGAAAAGAACAGTGAGCACTTGCCCTGTGCAGGGCCAGGAGTTGGACTCAATAATCTTTGTGGATCCCTTCCAACTCAGGATATTCTATGATTCTATGATTCTGTGACTTGTGGTATTTTCCAGAATCCATAATACAGGAAACAAGAATTTCCTCAAGCAGTTCTATCAAAGTAGATTAGGTTTTTATATTAAATGTTCCTGCTTGGTCTCCAAACCAAACCTCATTCCTCTTGCCCTTATTTAATATGGTGGACACCAAAGTTTACTATAAAAAAAAGGAAGTATTTAGTCAACTTCTCATCACCCTTTTATGGTACAAGGCTCTGGTTGGGTGAAAGGACAAAGATATGATGCATGAAAATATGGATGGTTTGCATTCAAGCTTATGTCTCCTGTTGGCTCCAATACATGGGCATCACACTTTCCATCAGGCTGTCACAGAAATGCCATGAAGACCCTGTATGGAGGTGACTTCTACCTGAGAACCAAGGTAACAAACATGACCCAGTCAAGTGTGTGATAAATATAGACACCCACTGCAGCAACTTGCACCAACACAAGCTCTGAGTTGCAGGTGAGACAGGTGGCTGTGTCTCAGCAGTCAGTCCCTGCTTCATGCTGCAGTTAAGCTGCACTGGCTCCCAGATTATTGCATCTGCACCAGGCATTTGCATGGTCTCAGGAAAAGTCCTGTCTGTGTGGAGTTTTGATAAAAGATGGTTAGATTTCTGCAAAATGAAACTAAAAGGAAATTAATACTGAGTAATCTGGGAGATGTCTTTCTATCCAGGCTTTATTAATGATCGTTTCCTTCTGTGGTTATTTACGTACATTTACAGAGCCCACCAGAGCTGTTCTTTGCTTTGGTTTTGTCTCATAAAATTCCAAAGTATAGAGCTGTCATTTGGGGATGAAATGGTGTGATGTAATTTAACTATGGACAAGGCAGCCTAATTAACACAGTCTGTCTTTAATAGGTGGGCTTAGGATATGCAAGTTTGTCTTGTAGTAAATTTTAGTAACTTTCAGTTTTCTTTTACATCTTTCCTTCACCACGGTAGCTAGAAAAAGGGCCCGTGTACTCTTCAGCTGTCATGTGACCTTGCAGCTCCACAGACGGACAGGGAATGCTCTGTTCAAGAAAAATCAGGGGTTTGGGGGGAGGACTCTGCAAATTAACTGAGAGCCTGTTTTTCTAAAGGCTGATTTATGCCAATGGAGAGCTCCTCATACAGTGTGAAGCAGCACTGCACTGATCTCAACAGAGCTACTTTGTTTGGTGGGGGTTAAAAATCTGGTCGCAAGTGTGTGTGATTCTCTTATGCTGATGCAATTATCACCACTGTGCCTGGGGAAGGTTGTGCCTCTTTCTCTTCCTCTTCTCTCTTTATGGCCTAGCAACCCTACAATGCACTGTTTGTCCCCTTTGTTTTTTGGAGGTTATCCTTGCTCACGTGGCGAGCTGTGTGTGTGGCTCGGTGTTGCTCGTTGTGTGAGCTTTGATGCCATGAGCTTGGCAGCAGAGACAGCACAGCAGCACTGGCTTTGCTGCAGCTTTACTGCCTGCAATGGGACCCCAGGACCTGGTTTGCCCAGCTCAGCCCAGGCTGCCATCTCACTGCTCACTCTGTTTGCCTCCATATAGCAAAA
Organism: Struthidea cinerea; assembly: GCA_013397865.1. Classification (NCBI taxonomy): domain Eukaryota; kingdom Metazoa; phylum Chordata; class Aves; order Passeriformes; family Corcoracidae; genus Struthidea; species Struthidea cinerea. The sequence goes on from VZTI01005973.1 coordinate 313,669, forward strand.
CTACTTTCCTCACTGCAGCAAGGCATATTGAGGCGGTAGGAGTCATCCTGGGATGTGCTTCCCTGCTGGCAGTGGCTTTACCATGGTATGCTTCTTACATGTGGCAGCAGAAAAGCCTGTCCCCATGCTGCTGCCCTGCTCAGTTTATAATTTTAAAAGACATGGTCCGCTTGAGTAGCACTCCTTCTGTGTTTGTAGGTTAGACAGAAGTCCCCGTGGGTCAGCTTTACATCTTCAGCTGTAAATGTAGGTCAGCTGGCTGCCGTGCAGTTTGTTCCTTATCCTTAAAAGCGCAGGTCCTCAGACACAACTTCACAGTCCATTGCCTTTGCTGGTCTGTAAGGAAGCTCATTTTGCCAGCATAGCGAGTGGTGCAGCTGCTCTCCTGACACTGGCAGTCCTGTCAGCATGGGAGCAGAGTATTTTTTGGTCTAGGTGGAGCAGATGTGTAATGACAGCAATTTCTGCTGTTTCTGACACTTTCCTTTAGTAACGAGAGGCTGATATCAGGCCTGTTAATGAAATTAATTATCATAGGACATGACAGTTGGTGCCTGTAAATCAAAGCAAGTTCTTCTGTGCCCAGGGTCTGTCTCTTCTGGTTCTGCACATAAGATTTGTTCATTCCTGCATCCTAGAGTCCATCAGAGATCAGAAATCTATGGAAGGTTCTCAGGAGGTCACAAGGAGCCAGGTGGGTTCAGTTACACTGTTGCTTCCTTCATAGCACACATTTGGTTTACGCATCCCTGCCTGCAGGCTCTAATCTTAGCTGTGACACTTAATATGCTTTGAATTTTTTTTAGCCCAGTTTCCTAGGAAGTTGAAGCTTATGCAATCCTTATGCAAAAGGAAAAGCCCTGAAAGGTTTCCTAAAAAGACAGCACGAACCAGCCAATGGGCTCATGAATCAGAAAACTTATGGTAAGTTGCACACAGAAGAAGGTGGCTGATGCAGAGCTTCCTTTGTCCTGGCTGCAGGGACCCTCCAGCACGGCAGGGTATGACTGAGGCTCTGGACGACCTCCAGAGGTCCCTTCTGACCTCAACCATTCTGTGATGGTGTTGTCCATGAAGCACTAACATTTCAGCAAAATTCAGCAGAGGGGGCAGCTCTCAAAGGGAAACAGGTTATGACAAGTTTGAGAGGAAGGCTGTGGCATGTAGCACGTGGCATGCATGAGGTGGTTGGCATGATTATGCTTGGAATCACCAAGTTCATGATCCTCCAGAGCCTCTGGTGGTTGGTGGATACAGAAGGGAGTGAGTGGACACACTGGAGGAGAGATGTATGGAAATACAAGAGCTATTAGGTGGTCTGTGGGGAGATAAGGAGGTGCTGCATCAATGCACAGAATCTTTCTAGACTTGATCACTTCTCCTGGCAGGACTCCTTGTCTACAGCGTTTAGAGAGAAGGAGATGCAGATGTGGCTGTGGAAGTTAACCAGGAAAGGACTGTGGTCCCTTTTGTGTATCTTATATTTGCTTTCAACAAAGTAAATTTGTGGAGACATTGTCAGTGTGGCCAGCAAAGAAAACATAATCTGTTTGTAATATTGTAATCCCTCTAGTCAAACACAGGTTGCCAAATTTCTCAGGGCAGAATTGTCTTTTTAACAAACTCAAACTCCTAAAAAAATGAAATTAATCTTCCCCCAATACTGGAATACCTTTATTACTGAGACTTGGTATATTACTGCCTTATTGAAATTAATTTATTTGGCTACCAGAAGAAGTAAAACAAATTCAGGAGAAACTAAGAAAAGGTTTGTTTGGTTTTTTTAATTAAATGTCTTGCATTTTTAAAAGAAAATATCATTGTATAGTAGATTATTGAGATTATATGAGATGAAGTCAAATTCCATTAAAAATTATTTGGTTTCATTGCTTCAAGAGAGGGATGTTACTTTATCCCACTCATGAATATTCAGTTCGCTCCTTTTTTAACTGCCTCCTCCTTCCTGAGCACAAAACAGAAATGCATAACCCCACGTGGGAAACTGAAATACAAAATTCTACTGCAAAAAACCACTGCTATATTGATGCCACTTTATTAAGCCATTTGCAGGGCCACTTCACTTAAAAGAAAAGAAACTCTTAAGGGCATCCTTGAGGTCATCCTGACCTGCTAGCTCTGAGGCAAGCTGTCCTTGTTGTCAAAATAAGAGCAATATCTAAAGCCTTGACAGAAAGCAACCTCAGACCGAGAGGCAGGACTTTGCCTGGCACCATTTGGTGGGTGCTGCCAAAGCCAATTGAGTTCACCAACCAGTGGCTGCCCAGCCCCGTGGAAGGTATCAATGACATCTCTTGGTCACGTGCAAGTGCCATTTCAGCTTTATTCGACTGTAAGTAAATACATGGTGCTCGCAGAGAAGTTAGTTACCATTTTTCTGCAGCAGAGAATTGGGCTGTTTGGAATTTTAACCAATTTTCTTTCACAAAATTACACAAGGGAGGGTTTCATAAGGGAAACAATGTAACATTTAATATGGATAGTCCCTTGCCTCCCCAGAAGAAAGAAAAGACATTTTTAATTTGACAGTATATGTAAAAGCCATCTAATTTTTTTCCTCATTTCCTTAACCATAAATAGCAAATACGCAAAAATAACTCTGTGTATGTTGGCAGCCATTTCCATGTGGTAAAGGAGGCATTTCCGGTCAGATGTTAGAGTACTGGCCCAGGGAAATGACAGGGAAATTCTGATCAAGGGCCAGTGCTGAGAATGTATCTCTGGAGGTGTGACAGGCTGCCCAGACTGCCGTGGAAGGCTGAGGCAAGCCTGTCCCGCTTGGCCCTGAGTTCCCCCATCAAAAAATCACTGGCAGGATACGTTGCAGCTTTCTACTTTGATGCTCCTTGTTCTGCCAGGCTGGGATTTGTTCATCCCCTGTCCCTAGTGGTGCAGGAGGGTGTGGTTTGCCAAGCTCACCAGCTTCCTCTGAAAAGGGCCTTTCTGTCCTGGCCATGGCTGGATGCAGAGTAAGGTTTATCTGAGCTGCCAGAGCTGAAAGTACTGGAGATGTGGTTTTGTATCTCCAGGGAGAGTCCCATATATCGACTGTGTGTATCAGCTGGATTGCATCCCCAGAATCTCTGGAAAAGAGAAGAAAATGGCACTCCTCTGAAGAGAGGACGACTGGTTTTGCATGCACAAGGATCAGTCAGGTGCAACACAAAAGGGTGCAGTGTATCTTCAGACCCTCCTGAGCAAAGAGATGTCAGAGGGTTCTTCTCTTGAAAAGAGAAGGGTCTGCAGAGAAATATTCCTCTAAAAATGCTTGGCTGGAAACACATTTGCTATTATAATCTAATCAATAGACTTCAACAAAGTCTATGGTGGAGTCAATAGACTCCACAAAGTCTTCAAACAAGACTTTTTCAGGAGTTTTGATGGATCTAGGCAGATTCAGATCTGCAATCAGACTGTGACCTAACCAAACCACGTCTTCTTTGACTCCTCCAGTAGCTACCTGAGGTTGCCTGGCTTTTGTTACAGAAGTCTATTTGGGCAGCACTGAGAACGAGCACGGAGCAGATGTTCAGTGAGCAGCAGAATCAGGGAGGAAAAGGCTTTTTCCTGTGGCTGCTATGGTGTCTCAAATGGTGACAGGGAAGGTGCCTGAGCTTTTATTGTTACTGCAAATACGTAGAGCAGGAATTGGGAGGAGGAAGGATCTGTCTGCTTTGCTGTGAGCTGAGGGTCAGGCTGCCAGCAGTGAATGCTGACAGCGACTGTTTTAAATCAGACTCTGTCAAGGTTTTGAAGGTGGAGGGAATGTGCTTTTAGAGGCAGGGCAGTGACCTGGAAGGAAGCAGCAAAAGCACTGGCAGCAGACGACATGTGGGCCAGAGGCAGCACGAAGCAGAAGGTGGTTGCTGGGCCAGGGCTGTCTGGCTCAGCTGGAGGTGGGTGCAGGAAGAAAATGAGGTGTTTCTACGTGGCCGCATCTCTGTGCTATGATGTAAGAGGAGGAGGGGGTTCTCCTCGGGCATTCCAACCAGCTGAGCGTACCATGGGGAAAGAAGTCAGGTGCAGCTGGTTTTTGGAATATTCTCACCAAAGACTGCAGTTTGGGAGCTGTCTTGCCTCCTGCCAGTGTGCTGGGAGGAGTTCCTTTCCCATGCCACCTGACTGCAGCTTGTGGGTATCGGCAGTGTGTGTTGCCATGAGAGGATGCTGTGTAGGAACACCCAAATTGCTTCCCTGTGGCTGTTTCTGGGTACCAGGAGCAGTGCAACTGCCTTAGATCATCCCCAAATGTGGGCTAAGTTAGCTCGCCTTACAGGAACAACATGGTCAGGTGGGGAACAGGATCTGGAGGCTGTGCTGCTGGCTGTGCTTGATTTACCTCACCCATCTCTGCCCAGCTCTGCGTCCTGCTGAGGGTTCTCTTATCGGAGACGACAGCACACCAGAGGCTCTGCTGCCTGAGAGTCAGCACTGGGGGTGGAGGGTAAGCAGATAAATGTAATCTTTACATGAAGGAGGCTAATCAATCACTGAAACAACTTACCAGTGCTTGTGGGGGACCCTTCACCTCTTATAATTGCTAAACAAAGATCATGTATGGGTTTTTAAAATAGAAAATACATATGTATGAGTGAGTTCAGTGACATTTTCTGCCTTCTTCCAAACAAAAAACCAGACTATGAGTAGTGAGGATTTCTGGCCTCACAAAAATAGCTTACACATAATATATAGAGTTCTAATGAATATTAAAAGTATACTATTAATTTTCTCTTGAAATATGTGTACTCTTATGTCTGGATCCTTCTTTTGATACACAAATAGATTTAATAACAAGTTGATTCCTCATAGCTAGTGACCTTCATTTATTCTGGCATAAAACAGCTAGTATTTTTCCAAGTGTTCCATAATCTTATAGAATTAAGAATGGAAAGCTGAAGGGAAGTCTTGGAGTCCAGAACTGCTACAGAACTGAGGACGCAATGTGGAAAAAAAATTGTATCCTTAATATTAGCAGAGTTGAGCATGACCAAGCATGAATTGCAGAAAGATCAGGATTTATGTAAATTAGGGGACTTTGAATATGAAGCCAAAATCCACTGAACAGTCTGGAGTATCTTCCTGGGGAAGCATTTCACCATGTTTCAGGCCCATTGGGTCTCTTGCTTCTTTTCCATACACCTGCTCATTGCTCCCAGGTGTGGCAGTCAGTGGAAAGAGCTATTTTTAAAGACAGGCTGTATTTTGCTAGGATGTATCTTTGTGTAGGTTACTAGTGATTTCCAGCAGGTAGCTCGCCAGGACTGCCCAGAGTAGTTGGATCTGGGTTTTTTGGCCTTTTGGTGTGTGCAGCTGCTGCTTTCCACACGCCTCAGCAAATGTGGGATTGGAACCAGGCTCTGCTTTGGAGGGGACTGACGCAGGAAGGAAGGCTGCCTGCCATGCCAACACACCCTGCAAGAGGAGCAGGAGGGCCAAAAGCATCAAATTTTGGGATTGGGCGAGATGCCCTGTCAGGAGCACAATTATTCATGGCCTTGGCTCGGCTGTATTTGTAGTCAAGGAAATTTATAAGCACCTTATTCATGGTTAAGTGTGTTGTCTTGTTAGTGACAGCCTCATGTCATATCCCAAAGTAAAATGCCTTTATCAGGAGCTCTGTAAATGAAATTGCTCCTTTACATTAGACTTTTTTCCAGTGGTTGTGAATTCCTTGGAGATGCTTTGCTTTATTAACAAGAGGAGTGTGGGCTCTGCCAGAAGCCGAGAAGAAATAGGTTACGATTTCCAGAGGATAGGATTTCAAAAGCCCTTGCAGCTGCTAAGGTAGAGTTTAAACCTTTTCTTGCAAGTGCTGTGCTTGCCGGGCTGGCCCCTGGCCTAGGAATGTCAAACATCAGTTCTCACACACTAATTTTTTGCCTTGTGGCTTCCTGGGGTGTCCATAGAGGGAACACACCACTCTGGGCTCAGATAGACTGGTCCCAGTAAAGGTCCAAATACGCAAATTTAGGCCTACTGTAAGCTTTTTGCAAAAACTCCTATAAAACTCACCAAACTGAACTGTCAAGTGCTATAAGCATGAATTATTCTACTTAAATGATTTCCAATTACTTCAGGATTTAAGCCAGGCGTAGATAAAACCAGCAATGTAGTGAAGTAAATTCAGAGAAATGGAGTTCAGTTATTTTTAATTTGGGGAACAGAGCCCTTCTATCAAACAAAACACAATCCTCTCTTTAGTTGCTTCTGGACATGCCTGGAAGCACTAATATTTTTGCAGCTTGATTTTTAGCTTCTTTTCACCTCATATTCCCTCTGCTTTGAAGAAAAATGTACCCTTAGCCATGACATTTAAACTTGCAACCCTCTTTTTCGGCCTCACACTAGAAATGTTTTTATTAGATAATATTTGTCAGTGTCATAGTTTACTTGACAAAGTGAAAACTCATTGTGGTAGACTATAATCTCAACCCTGGTGTGACAGCGTGTACTCCATGGCCCTGTGCAGAGTCTGCGGAGGGAATGCAAGGAAAGCTGGTTCCAATTCACAGCAATCCTGAGACTGCAGCCGAGATATTGGCTACTCACAGAAGAGAGGATCCTGCCAAGGAGGTTTTATCACTGATTTTTCTTGGTGCCTATGCAGGATTGAACAGCTGGCTCTGGAGCAGGTAGGATGGGGAAGAGGGAAAAACTCTACCATGACTCCCTTTGGGAAGTCCTCATGTCTTCTGAGATTACTGTTTTAGAGACTGAATTTTGCTGTAACTTAAAGTCAACAGTGGGGCAAGAACTAATTCCTTAAGTTTTTTTCCAGTATGTATGTTTTTTTCCAGCTTTATCTCCTTGATGTGATTGTTTTTAGGATGGTCAAGAAGCCTTTGGCATAAGAAGGATGATTTTCCAATGAAATACAGTCAGGTCATATACCCAGCTCTTTCTCAGCTGGCTGTCAGTCTGTGCAGCAACGTGCCAGGCAGTGTTGTCTAGTGCCTTGCTGGTAAAAAAAGGCAATCAAACCAGTTTCTGCATGCTCCCTTTTTGAGGAGTTGCTTTAAATCCCTTCAGTTAAACAAGGTCTTCCTGCAGAGATGGGAAATCTGGTGAACCTCTGCATGAGAGCCTTAATATCCAGGATATAACTGTCTCTTTTAGTGGGATTTGTTGCAGACCAAATTAAATCACTGGAGGAAGCTCAGCTCTCTTTCTGATAGCACTCCCTTAAGGATCAGTGATTCTACACTTGAATATAACAAACACCACATTCTCAAAATGTTTGGCATTAATGGGAATGTACTCCCATTGAAGTCAATCATAAAATGATCTTCATTTTAATGAAAATAATACTAAAATGCCATCTGAGAAAAGCCTTCCAGGCAAATTTTTAACTCTACAGAAGTTGTTTTACCTTGTCAGACTATCTGAGAGACTTTTTTATCTAACTTTAATTAGACTTCTGTTTGGTAGAAATCTTCCAACAGTCAGCGAGAGCGAGCATTTCCAGAGGGCAAAACATTGTCGCCACCAGTGACGTCCTTTTTAAAACCGGATCAACTAATCTGTGACTGTTTGGGTTGCTGCGCATTAACTGGGGTTTTTACACTGCTGACTATATGACTTTAGATACCTGTAGTTCACTGCAAAGATGTTTATTCTTTACCACATATGCTTAGGTGTTTATAAAACGGTTCAACTTAGTCAGTCGGTCTCTGTCAAAATGTGTGTAGACATGACTGCAGCTCATACTAGAGGTGAATTTAATTTAAAAGAACTCAGATTACTATTCTTTAAAAGCCCTCACCTTGATCACTGCCAGTTTTCTAGGCAAGGAATGCAAATAATACTGTCATTTCTGTTTACCTTTCCCTTACGCATTGACTTTGCTATTCAGAGATTTGTCTCTTCACTGCTTTTGTTTGTTTGCTTCCTCGTCTGTATTCCCAGGAAGCTGTAAGCTCTTGCAGGGCAGTGCTGGTTTAAAGCTTAGTGAAATCATGTCCCAGCCATGTTCATCTCCATGACCTGTACTGCGATGTTGTGACTCTCCCCAGTGCCAGTAGGAGTCACACACCTCAGGTCTTGCATGTTGTTTTGAAAACACTGGAGCAGATTTAGTCTTTTAAGACATATTGTACTTCCTTAATTTCTTGGATGATTTCCATTTCTGAAAAATGTGCTAATTTCTCTGCATTTAAACACTTGCCGTGGAGAGCAGCAGAAAGAAGCAATTTCCTGTAGTTATTTTGTCATTTCCATTCTAGTCAGGGCTATAAGTGGATGAATCTCGTTCAGCAAAAAAAAGCCATTCGAAAATCAGCAAAACACTTTGAAAATGTGTGTTGATTTTGCGAATAATTTGTGAGGGGGGAGGGAAGTTTTATCACAATAGACCCCAAATCTTCTTGACCAGTATATCCTTTCTTATCAGGCATTATTAACTTGAAGTTACCTGTAGACCTGAGTAATTTTGTCTAGCCAGGGACATGTTTTTTAGTCTTCTTTCTTTTTTATTTATATGCTTTGCATGGGAAACCCCTTATGCTTTTTTGGAATCAAAGGCTATGTAGAGTCACAAGATTGTTCTGCAGAGGGTACCCTGAATGCCAGAGAAGTCACAGAGCCATGGAGAATGATTCCAGTGTATCCTGTTTTCCAGCTGGGCTGGCAGAAGAGCTGTGTTGCCATTCTATGTTGTACTGCAAGACAACCATCTTCTGGCTAAAACACAGCTCAGTACTGGTGCAACCCTGGTGAAATGGTCAACATGACTCAGAAAGGCTCAAGCTTTGTCCTGGAATGGCTTCCACAAACAGGAAGCCAGCCCTCAAAGAAACACACTGATGTGCACACACCCACTGCTAATTTGGGCACAGTAAATATCATCCTGACTCTTGGCTTTCTCTGCCACTCTTTCTGGAGGATGAGGACTGCAGGTTAACTTATGGATGGTGTTTCTAACAAAGGGAAATCAAATGCTTCAAGCCTGCAGAAAAACTACTCACGTCCCCTCCTCGCTACTAAAATTTCTACATAATCCTGACTGAAAAAAAGGTATAGTTCTGGAAACATAGCTAGAGGTAGGCTCCAAGGGGAAGATTCATTATAGTTATTTTTATTCTTGTAACTAGATACCTGAGGAGGGACGAAAATCTCTTTGTGAGAGTATGAAGTGCTTGCCAGTTAATGGAATGGAATCAGTATCAGGAATGTTAAGTGACAACGTTATGTTCTCCATTAATTTGCTTTGCACTCATTTATCTTGAGCCTCTTAAAAGAGCTGGTGATTGAAAAGACATATGTCTTGAAAGCATAAGGATTTATTCCTGAAAAGCATCTATTGTTAACAGTCCCATGTGAAAACCATCTAATTGTATCCTTGGTAGCTCTGGGGTCTCATTTATCTTTTCTTTTTGCAATTCCAAGGTTTAGTTACATTAGTTTTTATTTGAGCTAGTCAATCTCAGTCAGGCTGGAAAAGCGTTCCCTCTCTAAAAAGCTCTTTCAGGGAGAAAAGCGCTGCAGGAAAAATGAGAGAGCTCTGTATTCTGGAGACACATTTATCTCAGGTCTACGGCACAAAGCTTACAAATCTCCTAAATCCTCCCTTTAAGCCTTCCCAGCAGGGTCGTGACTCTGAATGCTTCCAGGTGTGGGTTCCTTATGCAGGGCTGTGTTTCACTGCATAAGGCATTTCTAGAAGATGTGCCTAGAAGAAAAGCCAGAAAAATTAATGTACAAAAGTAGCACCTTACCTGTTTGTTTGCTTGTGGTTTTTAATCTCACCCCCAAAACCTTCTAGAAGTCAGGTGGGGAATCTCTAAACAGGAGACAGCCAAAATCTCTGTAAAGAAGGTGGCTTAAGGTAAGCCGTGGTGGTGACCATGGTGAGCTGATGCCCAAGAGAAATGTCTAGCAAAGATAAGAAAGGCACACAATTTGCAGGTAAAAGGCAGCGTCTTAAACACAAAGCATTGCTCTCTTTTATATCCAGCACCTGCCTGCATACTGGGCCCAGCCCTCAGCTGGGAGCCAAGGGATGGACTCTCACCTTGCTAAGTGAGTTCAATTGCCCGCAGAGTGGCTTCCTAGTGCATCCTCTGGTGCACTGCAGGCTTCAGAGAGCAAAGCTTTGTCCAGGTTTTGTGCTAGGCATTTCTGGGGTGTCTCTGATGGCTTGTCTCCTGTTTTTTATTCTATTTCTCTTCATAGCTGTGTACTAGACTAGACAGAATCCAGAAAAGGCTTTACTTTTTTTACACCGCCCCCCCCCACCCCGGGATGAGGAGACAGGCCAGCAGCCTGCAGGCAGTTTTCCCTAACATTTATTGAAACCTTTCAGCTTCAACAGCTCCACATGTGCCAGTACTGAACCATAAGTGCCAAACTAATTTTTTACAGGTGGATAAATGAGGTGCCTGAGTGTTTGCACATGTGCCCCATTTATTTCAACTGGCACTGTAACATATTAGCTCAAGCCATAGGCCGTAGCCCCATGAAAGAAAGTGAGGTGGAATAAATCAGTTCAAAGCACTGATGCTCCTGAGGTAGATTTATTCCAACTAGCTGGAGACCAAATAGTGCTAAAGCAGACTTCATGTAGCAGGGCAGTACAAGCCTGTCCAAGTCCCTGAATATCTAAGTACTCTGAGATTATTTCAAAGATTTTACTATGTGAAGGCTTGCAGCTTCCAGAAAGAGGCAGGCTTTCCATCTGTACTCCTAAAGTCCCAGTGCAATGCCATACCTATCATCATTTTTCTTCACTAGAATGAGGGGTAGGACAAAACTAAGGGATATTTTCCCTTTTCTGTGGTGTTTTGGAGTGGTTTAGTTATGCATTATTAATGGTAGCCAATTAACCAAGATGGTTGCACACGCTGAGTTTCATCAAGGTTTAATGACAAATGCCATGGGCTAATCACTATCTTGTTTCTGTTAATTGTTAACAATTATGCTTCCACTATTACCCACTCATGCACACCACCCAAACTCACAAAGGTGTGTGCATCCTCCTTGCCCACCCAAGGTGGCTCCCCCCACCCAGGGCATCTTCTCACTTATTTTCATCTCCCAAGGCTGTTTTCCTTCCACGTCCCTAATCCTGCACTTTGGTCCTGCTGTGGGTGGCTGTGGAGGATGCAGGCAGCAGTGGGAAATAGGGGCTTGCTGCGCTGGGAGGTGTGATTGTGCTGCGCTGATTAACACCAAGCAGCTCCATGGTGTTCAGTCTAGCACAGACAGAGAATAAAAAGGAAGCACTCCCCAGAGCCCAGTTTGACTCAGGAGAAGAGAAAGTGCCTGCAAGGGGATTTGAAGAGACTGTGGTCAATGTGGGTCTTCAGCCAGTGTGGCATCAGCCAGATGTGTGAAGCTGGCATTCCTTTTATAATAATACAGGCCTGAGGTGCTTACATTAGCCTTCCTTCCTTCTTCCCTGAATGGTGTCAAGGGTAAGGAGACTTTTATTTAGCTTTTCAAAAAGAGGTAGATCCCGATTATGGGAAAGGTTTTGGTGTGTAAGGGTCCCTGTAGAAAATTCCAAGAGTATTTTCTGTGCTGGAAAATCACAAGTTGACTCTCTTGACTGAAGAATGGCAATGGGAAAACAAGGTGAAGATACGTAGCACTGGGTTGCCAAGAAACTTTCTGGCTTGCTGATTCTGTAAGTATCCCATTAGAAACTAGCTCTGAAACAAGCTGTGCATCTGTTTATGTTCTTGTCTTACAGGGCAGTTTAAACATTGACTATCTATTCTGCTATCCATGATGTTGGAATGAATTAGTGTGCTATTTTGTGTAGATAAAACTAGTGGAATTGTCTTCCTCTTTTATTGTTTAATGGGGGTTTCTTAGATGTTGCTCCAGTTCTTGTAACTCCCAGAATTTGGTGTTACTCGTCACTGAAATGAGCAATGTTAAGGTGTAACCCACCCCATAATGGGGTGCTGCCTTATCTCAGCTTCTCTTAAATGAGCGTGAAACACACATTGAACTACTTTGCCGAATTGCAGTGTTTATTATTTAGACATGCAACATCCACTCTGTTACGGGGTAACAGTCTGAGAATACCAGGTCAGCCTGAATAACTCTTAGCAATTACCAGCTGCTCCATTTTTTTGTGGAAGCAGTTTGTGTAATTCATTAAGGATCTTTAAATGAAACACACAAAGCTTGCTGCATTTTAGCTTTTGTCCTAAGAATTTTGACTGTATTTTGGGCTCTGACTTCTGCAGAGTCATTTTCAGCTGACAGGAAACAGAGTAGGGAATGGGTGAAAAGACAAATTCTCTTTGTCATAACATAGCACAATGTAATTTCTTTGTAAAAGATAACACCATTTCTTCTAACAGCTCATTGGCAGTGGCAATTTACCTTCTACCCTGGAGTATGTGATTTTGACCTCTTACATGTCTTTTATACCACTGTAGTTTTAAGATTCTTAAGAGCATTTTGATTTAGGCACAAATGCAGCAATGTGATTAAATCAGGATGAAGCATCTACTTAAAGCTAATTATGTACTTAAATATGCTGCTGAAGATGACTTTCCTACTGATTTATGCAAAGGGAAAATTGAGTCCAAAAATACATATGAAATAAGGCAGGTATCTATTTCTTTTGAGATACCATATCCTATCTCCTCCTCTTTTTTCTATATCTCTGTACCAAAAAACTTTCTATTTTTATTTTTAAAGACTCGATAATGGTGGTTTTTTGCAGCTATGCTGATGTCCCCAAATCTATGCCAGTAAGTCAAATCTGCATACGCTTTCTATCTTTCCTTAGCAGTCTCACTAGACCTACAGTATCTGTTAAAGCAGTTTTACTGCTAAAACTTCTATTTAGCTTTTTTTTGTTGTTCTATCTTCTAGAAAGATTGATGTCGACAGAGACTATTAAGCTTTAAATCTTTGGGTTCCTTCAGCCTCACAATTAGCCACGATGGGGCACTCGCTGCTGTCCCAGGGCCTCTGCAGGATGTGCCAAGCCTGCCAGAACTCAGGGAACTCTCTGCTCACCTGTTTACGAGTGCAGCCTTGTCATCTGCTCTGGAGTAACAAGGGAAGGCCAAACCTTCTGGGCTTTCACAGCACACTCTAATACTGGAGCATTTTACCTGTTTTCTACTGGTCCAACGTTTTCCAAAGCCCAGGGCCTGACCCAGTGTTGGCAGACTGGGGCATCTGTTTAGGCATGACTAACTGGTACTATCTAAAATTAGATGATGCTTCCAGCCTGTTCCTGCCTAACACTCTTGTTCCTAGGATCCTAGCCCTGCAGCCACTGTTGCTGTTGGAGGGAAGAGCCCCTCTTGCTGGCACTTCCAGTAGAACACCGGAAAAAAGCCCAGGGAACAATTTTTCTCTTCCTTTCCAGGCATGGTGCTTTGCTAAGGATTTATCTGACCTTGTGGTTACTCCAAACTAGGAAATAACACCTTGTTGTTGTTGTATAAGGTGGGAAGTCTTTCCACGTGGTGGGTTGACTTACAGTCCCTCACAATCTACAGAATGGAGAAAACAAAGATAACTTGTGTCCAAGAAGAAGTTCAGTGACTGGATTGCTGCAGTCAGGACAATTCGTCTATCCCTTATTTCAAAGTTTATTAAAAACACCGCTTTTTCTGATGAGTGGTGATAGTCAATGGCAAATACTAACCCAAAATCCATAATAGGCACTCTGGCATGCTGCTTGATACATCATGCCAAGTGTGGTTATAATTCTACCCTGGTGCTTTGCTGCCATGCTCTTGAGCTACTCATTAATAATTGTGCAAAGAGTGCCTAAAACATGAACATGCTTAAAACATGAGCACACCAGAACACGTGTTGAGAGCCAAATTATGTGCACCAGTGACACATGCTTCACTGAGGCCTGAGTGAGTGTAGGTAGCTCAATTTGGCTTTGCCTGGGCCAACATTTTGCCTTTCCAAGGCTGACACATCTCTGCAAGTGGGGCAAAGAGGCACACAGCATCCTGGGCAGCTTGTGCAGGGCGCCCAGGAGAGAGGATGCTCCCCTTTCGTGCAGTTACACCCGGGGACAGAAGCGTTTCCTTCCTGCACCTCTGGCCAGGCAGAAGACAGGGGATCCTTTCTGAGTCATATGCAACAAGAAGGCACAGGCTGGTTTTGAAGGTGGAGATACCAAAATGCAGGACAAGAGGCTCTGAAGCCAGAATGTGATGGGCTGGGAAGGTGCTCCCCAGCCCTTTCTCTGGAGCACTGACCCATAGCTCTTGGTGAATCAGTGCTTCCAGGGTTATGAAGCAGGATGCAGCCTATGGCAAAGGTTGCAAGTAAAAGTGTTGTATAAAGAAAACGTGCAGAGTCCTTGAGGACAGCTGAGAGCAATTTTTTAAAGAGGTCAAATGTAAATCATAATGTTTTGCCTTGGAAACTTTCTACTCTCACAAGCTGCTTTCGTGTGCGTATTTAGAGAAACAACGCAGCGTGTTGGGGCCTCAGTTTGGGTCAGGCTGCCTCAATATCGTGAGTGAAGAGTAATCATAAGATACTGTCTCTTTAAAGTAGAAAAGCCAGAAAAGCTTCTTGCTGAGCCTTCTTGTTATCACAGAGGTTTACAATTTATGTGGTATTTGTCTTTTAACCCTGAAAAAATGGGTGACAGCAAATTGTGTTCAGATGTGCAGATAAGCTCTAATATACAGAAAGAGCCCAGTACTCAGAAAAACCTCTCTGGGGGCTCCAATACATAGATTTGCATAAGAAAAAAATCCAGGCTTATGCCAGAATTTGTATTTGGGAATTTATAAGAGGGGGATAATACTCTAGTTTGAAAGGGAAGTAGGGGAGTTTTGAGGGCAATGTTTTCTCCACTGTCCAAACTAAGAGCCACAGCAAGAGGACAATCTCCAGATCTGGTCCCATCAATTTAGCACGACCTCATCTGCTTAGGAGCAAGCATTAATTGATGCTGATTGAAGCAATTTACTTACCCAGTGCTGAAAACAGACATACAACCCTACCCGTTGCAATTAGACACTTGGATCTTCAGGTGGCCAGGAAAGAAGCACATGGAGATGTGGACTCTTCCGGAGCCACAGGGCGAGCACAGAAATGGAGAGAACTCCCTCCTTTATTTTCAGCTTCGTGGCAGTGTACTTAGGAGCTCTTAACCCTGAGGCAAAGAGGTCAGCCTTTGGCTCCTGCAGAGAAGAAATGAAGGGATCCAATAGCACAGCAATTCTTTGGTCCTCTTTTCTTTTTAAGCTATGCATGATTCATGGGTTACATTAGCATCCCTCCAGCAGAAGGACCTGGATCATTAATGCACCAGTCCAGAGGATACTGAGTGACTTCTTTCTGCTTTTGTTGCAAATCACATTGTCTACCTCACACACTGCCAGCTTTACCTGTGGCTCTCAGCACTCCCCATTTACAAGTAAATTCTCTGTGCTCCAACATGTCATGTTAGATACACCTCCTGTACAAGGAAACCACCTCCTGGACAAAGAAACCCTACCACTTCAGGAAAAGGCACACTGATGAAAGCAGTCGGTGTCCAGCAAGAGTTACACAGAGCAGCTTAACTTACACACTGGAGCAGGTCACACTAATGTAATTGCTGACCCTCTGCCTTTGGGCACAGAGCACAGCATCCATGTCACCACTGCAGTACTGCTGCCAGCTGCCCTGGGTGCAGACGATGCCCTTCTGGCTTACCTTTAGTTCAGGTCAGACAAAAGGATGTTGTGTGTCAAACTTGAAGACCATCTCAGATTTTAAATATTTTTTTTCACTTGCTGTGTGTTCTCTTTGCAAAACAGTAGCTGCAAAACACGTAAAGAACTGCTGCCTGAGATGCCTGATTGGACAGTAAAAAGCTATAGATTAATAAATAGGCCAGGGACAGGATGGAAATACAAAAAAGTACCAAATGGATCATCAGTGGAGCACAGTGTGATCAAAGGTACATTTATTTGCAATAGACTATACACAGAGGAAAATTAGATGTTTCTACTTGTCTGAGTGGCAGTAAATTTGCACAGTAACACTGAATTCTGGCGTTGTACCTGTGTGAGTGCTCAAGATCAGACCTCTTTGCTAAACATGCTCACTTTCTCAGCTAAGCTCCAGCCCATTCAGTGAGTTAATACCCTACCTAGCAAAGCCTGCTTGTCTTCCCAGCACGTTCCCCTGGGAGTGAATAAAAAGGCGTCTTTCCCCCTGCAGCTGAGGGAACCTCCCTGTGTGCCCCTGTCCTTTATGACTGGAGTTGCATGGGAGGAGGAATTGCAGTCCAGCCCTCTACAGTGCTGCCAGAGTGAAATAAAAGAGTTGTGTCCTGGAGTCTCACCACAGATCCATCTAAAACCTGCCCTCAATCAAAGATAAGATCACTGTCACTAAAAGTAAGATATTTCAATATGAACTTCCACCTTCATCCTTACTGCTCTTACAGGGAGGATCCAGCTGTTCAAGTGTGATTTTTTTTCTCCTCAGTTAGCAATTTCAGGAAATCAAAATACGTGTTGAGAGAAGTGAAAGCTTACAGACTTGTGGCCACCTGGGACTCATCTCCTGCCCAGTCTCCAAAGAGATCGTGCTTTTCAGGGCACCGAGTGCAGGCAGCTGTATTTGCATAGCGTTTTCGTGGGCTAACCATTTCTCGACAACCAGCTTCCAAAAGTCTCACTTGACTCCTACTTATAAGTAAAAAGAGCTGCAGAAAAACTAAGATTGGTTTGGTCTATTTTTGTCCCAGAAGGTGTCACTGAAGAGCCAGGGAAGGTGCAGGTTTAGTAATAGTTTTAACTGCGATCTTAACTGCAGCCACTCCAGGTGGAGCCTGGAAGTTAGAAGCAATTTGGAGTCACACATTCCTGTGCCTACTGGGGACTGAAGATCTAGAGAATTTCGCATCACAGAATAAATACCCTGCAACTTGCAATGCTGTGTTAATCCTCAGCTAAGTCATCTTACGTTCTTTAACAAAACAAAACCATTCTTGGGAGGTGGGGGTGAGAAGGGGTTCATGAGTTTGGAGGTGCTTTTTTATAACATACCTTCAAGGGATCGTGTTCATCTTCTTGCTCTTTGCTCTACACCTATTGCGTCAACATTACATTCTAAAGCACAAGCGTCATGCTTTTATTGTCTAGGTCTTTAGGCCCTTTCTTAAGAATAGGAGGAAGAGCTGGGATTTCCAATTGCTTTGCTATGATTTATTATGCATTATCGATAGACATAGAAGTAGCACAGATCTGGCAGTGAGGTAAGAGGCCTCAAGCAGCTTGTCCTGTGAATTCCACAAAGAACAAAAAGTTAAACACAGCAAGCTGGGTGTCCTTGTCTCCATTTGGAAAAGGTAGTTTGAGTTACTGTTTTAAGTCTTCTCTCCACTGTTAAGCATCTTAGGAGACTTGATCTGATACATAGAGCAGATACACGAAGGATACTCGCCTCCATGATGGGTATTGGAAAGAGATTCATCATCGATGTGGCCAGAGTAGAAAACCCTCTCAAAAGGATATTAAATGCTCTGCTTTTAGCCAGTCTCTTAACTACTGAAGACCAGGCTGTGATCTGATCTGATGCGGGGGGTAAGATTATCTTACACCAGCCTACTGCAGGTTGTTGGTTCCTTCCCCAGAAACATCTGCTACTGTCTGAGGCAGGATAATGGACTAGATTATTGCATCCATGTTCCCATTCCTGGGCTTTAAAGAAAGTAATTGGAGGGTCTTAGAAAAAAAAAAAAAAAAGAAAAGAGTGGGCTAGCTGATAAATTGAGCTGTATACTGATACATTTCTAGCCAGTTCTCTGCT
This sequence comes from Struthidea cinerea, assembly GCA_013397865.1. Lineage (NCBI taxonomy): Eukaryota > Metazoa > Chordata > Aves > Passeriformes > Corcoracidae > Struthidea > Struthidea cinerea. Next base: position 331,438 of record VZTI01005973.1, read on the forward strand.
CTTCAGGGTACTGATGTTGCAGATCTCCTCCTTTCCTCTGGTTTCCAATAGCATGTTCTGTGCTGAATTGGTTTGTCTTGCCTATAGATTAATACAGCACAGCTTTTTGACATACTGTATCTCTCTGAGGTAAAGAACAAAGGAGGGAGACTAAATTTTTCCCTGTCAGAGCTATGTCAGGTTCATCGCTCCAACAGACTTCCAAGGTTTGAATGAAGGAATATAAAAAAATGTCCCAAAGTCACTAAAAAGTCTGTCTTCTTATTTGATAAAAGCCACTCAAAGTTTCACTTAGGTGAAAATTCAAATATTTTTTCTAACCTTCTCAGCACCAGATGAACCATACAGTGGCTGCAAGTACTTTTAATGGCAGAAATACCATAAGCTCACAGGAATGTATAAGAAAAACTGCTATTTTGTTTCAATAAGAGGAAAATTAGCTGGAAAACTCACATTTTTAACAACATAATAGAGTGTACACAGTGACATTCTGCTAAAAAGTTTGGTGTTCACGCTGAGGGAGTAGAGCAGAGAAGACTTGCAGGTTTCAGTGCTGGAATTTTGCCATTTAATCTTTCCTCTGGCAGATTAGCATGGAGATTACATAGCCTCAGTGCATTGTTATCCACAGAAATAAAACCTATAAGAGTTTGTTCAGCTGTACTCCCCACTTCACTTATCCATTTTTTATTTCAGCTGCTAATCTGCTAAGGATTTCAGCCTTTAGCTCAGGGTTATCAGAACGGCATTGTGAGTGGATAACATCTGTTTCAGCTTTCATCCATCTAGAACATAAGCATTAATCACTAGAAATGGAGTGTGAAATGGAAAGAAAAGCTAAATGCACATTTGATTCTGAAAGCTTTCAGAGAAAACGTCTTTCAGGACCTGACCAGAGGGAGAGCTTCACTGCACTATAGCTGGGTTTGCCAGTGCATCTTACACGAAAATCTGGTCATTATCTGATAGAAATTCTGCTTATTTCAGTTTATTTTAAAGGCACAAACCTTGTCCTGTCTCATTTAAAAGAAATGTTAAAAACAACTAACCCCAAAGCAGTGCATCTCTTTAGCTTAATTTGGTTGTGGTCATCACTAAAGCTTCTCTTTCCAGGCTTTCTGTGCCCCAGCTCATACCTGGAGTCCTGAGCTGTTGCAGCCTCGTGCTGTGGCCATGCTTTCCTGGGGTGCTGAGGAATATATAGCAAGGACTAGGAACAATCTTAGACCAAGACACACTGAGCTGACTCAATAGGCCTTTTCCATCCTGAGTTTCTAGATTTTCACAGATGCTGTAAGGAACTGCGTTGATTTTTTACTGGTCTGGCACGTGTCATGGGAGCTAGACTCTTAATTTTTAACTCTAAGAACAATGACCAGCCCAGCCTTGATGGGCACAGTTAGGCACAAGATACTGTGACCAGAGTTAATTTGGCTTGTTGCTGAGCGTGTGTACTTCTCTGACAGTTGCGTGGGAAATTTTTACAGCACAGTGGGCTGAATTTGCTCCATTTTGTGAGGATTTATGTGTGCCAGGTACCCTCTCTGCATTGGAGAACATGTTGGGTGTTGTGGTGGCTGTGGAAAGCTGGAGATGGAGGATGGCTATATTCAGACCTAGCTGATGATACGTTTTATATGTATCCCCTTTTGCAGAAGTGATTTCCAGCTTTGCTTCTTACATCACTATATGCTCAAAAAGCAGGCAGTAGTTATTTTCTGAACCTCTCAGAGGAGGCTTCTCCCAGAATTCCTCCAAAACCCTAGAATATAGTTCATGCACAGCAGTCAATACTACCTACTTCTGTCATTTTAAAACCTCTTTTTTCATCAACAGACAGCAAGTTTGTCAAGGCATAATTTCTGTGCAGTGCAATGAATTCAACAGATTACCTGCCCCTGTACCCTTTATCATTCTTTTCCCTTGTCATACTTTGAGACAAACTATTCTCAGCATCTTGAGCTCTCGAAGTCCCTGAAGAAAGCCATTATAGCTCATTAAAAACATCCCAACAGCCCTTGCCCATCCATCAGGTCAGTGCTATAGCTCTGGAAGGACTCTGGAAGCATCCTGTTTCCAGATCCTAAGAAGGATGTCTCTCTGGGGACAAGAGAGAAACCTGTTAACAAGAGTATTATTTCTCTAGCATTTCAAAGCTGAGCCCTCCCCTAACCTTTTCATAAAAATTATTTCATTTGCTGCCCTCCCTCTGACTACCTTACAGTTTAACTGTAGGTAGGCTTAAATATATTCATTTCACACATAGCAGCAGCCAAGCTTGTTCTGTATTCTGGGAAGTGCTTCTGCAGGCCCTCTGCTCCTTTGATTTCCTTGTGTGCTCTGTTAAGAAGTGAAATAGTTAATGTTTACTGCACTACAGTCACAATACTTGTCAGCTGAGTTGGCGTCTTTTCAAGTGAAGGCGAATGTCATGCAGCAGAGATCAGTACAGTCTCTCTTCAAACTCGGCTTATCAACATGGGATAGTTGTAATAGAAAAGGAAAGGGAGAGACTTTGAACCTCTTTAATTAAACCAGCAGCGGTTCCCAGGAGGACAGTTTGTGTCTAAAATCAAGGCCTGTCTTTTTTACTGTGTATTGCTGCATATTCTTTAAGCTATTCTGACAAGATCCAGTCTTCACCTAAAATCAGAATGCCCACCCTGGTCTAACATGAATCACCTAATTAGACCAGTATAAGCAGGAAAAAACAACTGCAGAGATAAGCTCACAGATCTCTACTTATATTCGCTTTGTGCTTAGAAAGATCCTTTCCCATTCTAACAGAAAATAATTTACTTTTACAAGTGAGCTGAGAATCTGCCAGGCAACTGCCAGACATCAAATCCTTTGTGTTTCCCGGAGCTGATTCCATTTACCTGTGCTTTGAGTACAAACTGAGAGTCTGCCATCTCCCCAGATAGTGCTCTCCTACCTTTCCATCCCCAGCCTCCCTCTACCAAGCAAGCTTTTTTCTGTTAAAAAAAAAAAANGTTTTAATAAAAAAAAAAGAAAAAAAAAAAAAAAAAAAAAGAGAGAAAGAGCAATTATTGGCCTTATGCTTTTAGGGTTATGTTATTTAGCATATATATTACTGCCCTTCTTATAAAAAAAGACATTTCTTACTTGGTTTTTCTTCTGCACAGGCAAAAGCCTAAACACAGAATCTCATCTCTGACTGACTTGTTTCTTCTATAAACATAACTTTTCTTCTTTGCAGGTCTTTTTAGCTTTGAAAATATCATCCATTCTGAAAACTGGTGCTTTTAGAAACTCCCTGGGTCTTTTTAAGGGAAAATCTAATGAACTCACAGGAAAGCAATAGAGAAGGAATTAGTGACTGTTTTTCTGTACAAGAGTGGAAGTGCAATACTGAACTGAAATAAAATATTGTTATTTATATCAGAATAGGAGTAACTGCTGTTCTAGACAAGGTAGGTAAGACATGCACTGACATCAAAAGTATAAAATGTAAGTAAGCAAAGTCTGTGGGAAATATTTCATTCTGCACATGAAGAATTGTGAAGGCATAAAAGGTTTGCAAAGAGAAATTCAGTATCTGAGGCCAGAACTGGGACCTGGTCTGGTGAGGATGTTATTTTCCTCACTAGATTCTCCTTTCCTTCCTTTGGGTTCTATGCTTTGTACCAGCTTAGAGAATAGACTTCTTGAAACTACTTAGTATTCATCACAGATGACAGCCTTGTAATTTTGTGAAAAGTAACATCTGTTCAGGGAGAAACTGTGTGTACATGTATAAGCAGGTTTCCAAGACATGTATTTCAGAGAAGAAGAGGAAACAATTTTGCTCAAATATCCCTAAAAATTACCAGCCTATTCAACATAATCCAGTGACCCAGAGCAATCTTCCTGGGGAAAGAAAAAGAATACGTGATGATGTCCAGACCCGCAGCTGACATCAAGTGATACTGCTCCTTTACAGATCTACTCCATTATGGTCTTGCTGCCTGACAAAAAGAATTTCCTGTCAGTGGCAAGTGCAATTTTTCAAAACTAATCTATATTCTGGACTTCCCTCTGACTTTAACCAGCAGAGCTTTGCATCACTGTCACTGCTGATACAGGCATCCTATGAGCTTTCTGGCTGGGTCCAGAACTGCCGACTTTCATCTGGTTTCACTGGACAGGTTGACAGTGCTGTGAGGAGCATGAAGTTTTGCTGCAGAAGCACAAGCTGGCTGAGACGCTTGGCACAGCTCTGATGAGAATAGGATGAATTTGAAGGTTTTAATATGACCCCACACTCAGGAAGGTTCATTCGGATTCTGTTCTGCTTTAAAAAACTCTTTTCCCAAGGGTTACTTAAGGTACTTTTGAAAAGCGCTATAAAATTAGCTTACCATATTCAAGTAATGAATTCAAGTGTAATTATTTGTTTCACTCTGAGATCAGCTAAAGAGAATATTTTACTCTACTCGTTATTCTACTCTCTCCTTTGTAGCCAGTGGGAAGCAGGACAAGAATTAATTGCATGTCAGAGAGTCTCTTGTTCTGGGCAGCAAGAGATCATTGATGGTCTTGAACTCTGGTTTCATTCCTATATACTTGATGAACATTACTCCTTTAATTGTACAAATATAAATACAAATAATAACACTTTCAACTAACACATTTAATATATTTGTATATTTTTTGAAATTTCTTGGTCACTGTAGCCACAGGTAGCATCTAGTGTTCAAAACTATGGCTTTTCACTGATTCCTTTTTTAAAAGACATCCATTCTTAGAAGTTGGTCTTACTTTTAATGCCTGCATCTTTACCATGATAGTTCAAAGCGAAAGGCTGCTATGTTTAACATAGTTCATCTTCAAAACAGTGGAATGAAACCACCATGTAACAGTATCTGACTGAAGAAAGCAGCCTTTGGCCTCATGGCAAGGCTTGTACCCAGTGGAGGCCTGGCTGGAATGTGGGGCTACAGTGTTCCAGCTGTGGGACCTGTTTCTGGCAATGTCCCACATGGGTTAGCTGCTCCACACAGCTGTTTTCCCCTGGGTGTGAACAGGGACAAATATCCTGACCCTCATAACCAGGTATAATTGAGGGAGCATAACACAGAAAGGCTAAGCAACATGCTCCAAGGCTCGTGCAAACCTAAGGAGCTGTTACCAGTCAGATAAGGTGACACGTTATCCTAAAATCTGTCTTTTAATTCAGGGTATTTTTTTCCATCAGTATTCTTTCTTTTTCAGTCAGCAGTCTCTTTGTTTCTCAGATGTCACTCTCTTTCAGACAGATCAGCAATGTGGTTTTGAGGCAAATACCCAGATCGTTTTTATTTGCTGCTCTTTGTTTCATAGCCAGAGCAGTCTCAGAGCACATGCACCTGGAATCCCTTTCAGTGAATCAGCATGGGAAGATGTACACTAGAAGCAAGCCTAATTTGCTGTAGTTGTTGATGGATGCTGACTTGTTAGGACCAGACTAAAGCTAGTCCAGAGCCAGTTCTCTGAAATGCAAATGGTGTGCATGTTGCATCCTCACTACCAATTTCTTTGCCCTACAGATGTGCTCCTGCTTGCTAATGTACCACAGCAAGCCTGGTTTCACTGTATGAAGGGATCAGGAGACACAGTCACTGACAGGGGAACAGTGAAGTTCATCAGGGCTGAAAACAGCTAGGACATAAATAATTTAATTTGCAAAATGGTGGAGCAAATATCTACAGTTCTCTGCGGCCACCGTCAGGTCACCCATGTGGACGTCATCGTTCCCAAGGTATTATCCCACTATTTCAGGACTCCAGTAGTAGCTAAATCACGCCATCCTCTGTAAGAGTGCCTTTGCGTTTGGACTTCAACAGCACAGATCTAATCAGTGACGCTGGGATCAAACCAGGTCCTTTGTGGCATAAAAGGAACAGACAATTTGCTCTGGAACAAACCTTTGTGTGCCGTTCTTTTGGGCTGTAAATCAGAACATGGTCTTTGATAGTGTTAGATCTGTGCTAGGGAAACATTTTTCATCCAGGCTTCAGTATTTTATGTTTTATTTCTGTAACTCTAACTTGTGACTGTAACACCGAACAGGCCTCCCTGTTTGAAGCAAAAGGAGAACAAAAATCCTGGCATCCTTCTGTGCAGACAAGCCAGATGCCCTTCAGAAGTAGCAAAAAAATATTATTGTACTTTGTCTTCCTGATCTCCTTCAAGCCCCTGTGGGAGTTCACCGGAAGCATCAGCAATAACAAAGAATCATTAAAATGAATTGTAACAGTCAAGGAGACTTTTTTTGCTTGATCACAAATGGAGCCAGAAGATGAATTTCAGAGAGGAGACCAGGAAAGAAGCTGTGAGAAGTTCCATAATTTATTAGAGATGAGCTGGCTGCAAGAGTGAGTCAAGAGTCAGGCAAAATAAAAAAGGGTCAAGAATGAGAACAAACACATCCTGGGAAGCAGCTGCAAGCTTGGGAATATGATACAGTGTTATTACAAAGCTACTAATAGAGCTGATTTGTGACTCTCTGGCCTGACCTCCAGATCAATAGTATACATCGAGTGTCAGGAACTCGATTCAATCATCTGTAAGTCAAAATGCCCCTCTCTGGAGAGAATGAAGTAGTAAACAAATAGGAATTAGGCTGTGATTTCCATCTGTCTAAATCCAGATCTATCTATGGACGGAGTATTGATCAGCCAATACATAACTAAATATGTGTGGAGAGATTGGTACTGGCCCATATGAAGATCTGTGTGTCTATGAGTCTGATAGGAAAAACTTTCATAGAGATACATGTGTTGTATTGGGTTTGCACGGCCAAGCTTTTGGTAGCATGGGGGCTACAGAGGTGGCTTCTGGGAGAAGCTGCTGGAAGGTTCCTTCATGTCCAGCAGAGCCAGTCCCTGGCAATCCAGAGGCAGAAGTGCTGCTGGCCAAGGCTGGGCCAATTAGAAATGGTGGTAATGCCTCTGTGATAGCATATTTTACAAAAAGAGGGGAAAAAAGTGATTGCACAGTTGTAATTGTGGCCAGAGAAGAGCAGGGTGAGAACACGTGAGAGGAACAACTCTGCAGACACCAAGGTCAGTGGAGAAGGAGGGGGAGGAGGTGCTACAGGTGCCGGGGCTGAGATTCCTTTGCAGCCCGTGGTAAAGACCACGGTGAAGCAGCTGTGTCTTGGCAGCTCATGGAGGTCCACAGAGATGCAGAGATCCCACTGCACACTAGAGCAGGTGGATGCCTGAGAGGAGGCTGTGACCCTGTGGGAGGCCCGTGGAGAGGGGAGCCCACACTGGAGCAGCCTGTCCGTGAAGGACCCCATGGACAAGTGACCCACACTGCAGCAGTCTGGGGAGGACTGTTGCCCACGGGATGGACTCGTGTTGCAGCCATGCTAGAACTTCATTTATATACATATTTATATGGTCAGATTGGATGGGACTGTGATCAACCTGACATAGTTGAGGATGTCCCCGCTCACTGCAGTGGGGTTGGACTGGCTGACCTTTAAGGATCCCTCCCAACCCAAACTATGCTATGACTCTACTCATGGATATGTTAACATATACATCAATGTTTTTGTTTAATCCTTCGAGACTTTGTAACAGCTAGCTTTCTTTGTAATTAGCTTGAAATCTGACCAACAACAAGGGCTATTGGAATGTTTTTGAATACCAAATTGCTTTTGTGTCATGTCTTATTAAGGGTTTTGAAATCTAGCCCAGATTTCACTGGACAATTTGTCAGATCCTGGATATCTCGGCTGCTTTCCAGACCGCTGCTAGCTGCAGAAGGAGCCGTGCTCAGCAGATCAGCTCAGCATGTTGAGCTATTCTCTGAGATGATACTTGCAGTTAGTTACTGGCCAGGCCTACGGGAGCAAATCAACAGCAGCCAAACTCATTGATCTAGTTTTTACACCAAAGCCGTAACAGCAGCATTCAGCTTAATTTGCTGGCTTAGACATTTGGAGGACCATGGAGCTTGATGTGAACAGGCTTCAGCTGGACAGTAAGAAATTAGGAACTTGGGTAGTCACAACTGAACATCATTTGACTCCAGCTGCAGTAAGACCCACATATGTGGAACAGATTTACTTCCCAACACAGACGTTAATTTAGGATTCCTTGAGACAGAAGTTCACATGGGTGAGAGCACAGGGTAGGGAAGGTAAGGTCTGCCCTGGAAGTCTTGTTTAATATAAGATACATAAGATCACAAACGATTTCTCTGGAATGAGGTCTGGGGTGAAGTAGTTGAAATGGTGTTGTACTCAGATTCCTGAAAGACACACTTCAGGTTAAGTTTATAGAAAGCAGGGCATCATCCAAGCATCTGATAGGTTGGATAGAGAAAATAAACGAGGTAAGAGTATCCGCGATCTTTTATCTTGTTACCGGCAGGTCTTTAAAGCTGCCTCCAAAGCCTCTGCTACAAGCTCCTGCTGGAGGCTTTTTCCTGAAAGTTCAAGATCTCATTTGCAGGACCATCAGAGCTGTGAGGGGCTCACAAGCTCTTTGGAGACATGGCCCAGGGGTTAAATTTCTAGCCAGATAACCTCTTTGCTGTAACCCAAGCCCAAATGTGGATATGTGAAAGCCTTCTGACCACAGTGTGTGGGTAAAGAAAGACTTTCAGGTTATTTATTTACTCCATCTTCTGCGGTGCTGTTCCAGGCAGGGATCACGGCACTAACATGGTCAACATCCATCATTCATAGAAATGTCTCCTCAGATGAGCTCAAGGCAGTCCATAGGGTCTGTTGCAGACAGGAAATGACACAGCAGAAAAGGAGATGGAATTAACAGCAGCAGGAGTTAAACAAGATCTTAGAATTGTGTTATCTGCCCGCCTCGCACCAGACTGATAAGAAGGATAGGAGCTGGCCTCTGATACTGTACAGTGCATATATTAGCCAGGAGAAAAGTTCTTGCTAGCAAACCACTCAGGAAAAATTACCTCTGCTAACAGACACAGAAAAAAAACAAACAAAATCCCCAGCCAGAAACATCATCTCAGCAGGGAACACACTGACAGGAGCTACCACAGTAAACAGAAGCACAGTCTGCAGTATCAAAACACTGTGGCATCCTGCTCCTTTTGATGCTTGCCCACTGCCAGCTGCAAAGTCTTCACGCTGCTGCTTTTATGCTCTGCAGTGTGACATGAAGCTCTTCACAAAGCAGATACTCCCTGTACCTCTTACTAGGTCCCAGCTTTCGGCAGTAATCAGTCACTGGAAATTTTCCTCTACCTTTTGCCGCAAGAGAACTCCAGTCTCCAGTGGCTCCTGGGGAGATGTTTGTGGTTTTTCTAACTAAGTTCTCTGGAGACCTGTTCCAGCAAACTAGCAATTAGGATCCTGGTTTAGCAGCAGCTCTGTTTTTCAAAATGTAAAATGAATAATACGTATTTTTCAGAGCTCTAAACAGACACACTGCTTATTGGTTAACAAGAAAGTCCTGCTCTGTCCAGCTATGGCATTGAATGTTTTTGCTCAGGAAGAGTGCACTGGAAAGCACTTGGGGGTAAAACTGATCTTTTTCTTGTCAGTAATTGTATACATCTGTGTTGAAGCTTATGGCTAATGATAAAGACCCATGTTTAATAACATTTTTTTAAACTCATTTGTTTTAAAGCTTCCTGCTTCTTGTCTCACTATGTGCCTTGAGCTCAAGGGCAAGTATCTTACAATGCTAACAACCATTCATATGATATCTGATTAATGTGGTTATGGCTGTAGAGCCATTTTAGTAATTATAAGATAGGAATATGATCCTCTCCATTTTCATTTTAATAGAGGCCAATAAATATATCTTATGGCTTTAATGGTATTTAACTATCTCTCTAGTCATGAACAGGAGCTTGTAGAACTATTGTAGATATGTTGTGAGATACAGGAAAGCATAAAACGCAAGTGTGCTGGACTCTGCAAAATGAATATGCATTTACAGTTCACATAGGTGGGGTCTGACCTCTCTTGGGGGAAAGAGGAGCTTGTTCAGCAGTTGTGAAAGGTGGAGGATCTGAAAAGGAAGATGCAGGGGAAAGCACTGCAACCATTTCCTAGGCAGGCTGCTGACCTGAGAGAACTGAGTGATGTCTGCTGCTGCAGCTCACCTGCCTGTCTGCATTTACCACAGTTTTTAGACAACACTGATACTGTGCTGTTGCACATCTCCAAGGGTTGTCATAAAAAGACAGGAGATACTGCTTTTCAGTGTTCTGTCTGACTATTCAAGTCTTTGAGTTGCATTATTGGATTGTAAGGACTGGAGTAACAACAGTCGAAACACTCTGACTTGACTCTCGCAGCACTAGAATTAAAGCTTATTGTGCTTTTCTTTGCTCCTTTATGATAGAGTTCACACCAGTTTACAAGCTCTTTTAGGACAGAGCTATATTGCTGTGGTGGGAAAGTTAAGTGTTGCAAACACTAGCAAATGCCCAAAGGAAATACCACAGCTGCAGACCCCTTAAAAGGAACATTGATTTCTTGCAAAGGAGAGCTGAAGCCAGAAGGGTCCTCAGCCCTAACTGCAAGGTACATCCATCAGAGAGCTTTTGTCAAAGGGATACGTCATATCTGGGGGACAATGAAGAATTAGCTTTAAGCTAGGGAGCTCAGGTGGCGTTAGGACACAGCAAAGCTCACCCCAAGTGCAGGGCTGGGTTATGAGCTCTGTACTCCACATCTACCCACTCAGGGTTTTATGCACAGCTCAGGTGTATTTGCTTGGACTGCAGACAGCACATAACCAGCAGATGTGTCCTCTGAATGGCTGTTAACAGAACAGACACTAGAGGGCTGCGGAAATGGTCTTTAAAAATACTAGTGTTTGCCTCGTTTACTCCCCGCATTTCTGTGGGGGACTTATAAAGGGGAGAACAGGTCCCGGTCCCAGCTTTGACAGACAGACAGGGAAGTGATGGATTGCTCTAACTCAGAGTCAGGGGACCCATCTGGTGCAAGGCCTGAAGACACAGCAAATTCAAGTTCAGGGCTCCCTGGACCATATGAAATGCCATGGCTGCATGATGCAAAGCATCAGTCTGAGGTAAATTTTTCTCTGATGGTCCAGTTTACTGACAAAATATTGACAATTTAACTGACAAGAATTTTGCTCTGTGTATCCATGTCACTAATGCCACATGCACTGCCCTAGAGCACATAGGAAAACATAATGTATTATTCTTTATGGGGGTCTCTAGCTGTTTTGACAGAAATAATTTTGGATGCTCAGTTTTTTATCAAATGAGGGGTGTGTGGCAATGTGGCAGTGAACAGATGAAACACTAGTAACCATGGAATGACTGCCTGATAAAAAAATAATTTAGCAGAAATCTTTGGCCAAAACAGTTTTAGAAGGGTTTTTAAAAATGTTTAAAATGGAAATCCCTGGGAAGTGAACTCTAAGTCCTACTGAGGTTCATGTAGGATGCTAAAAACTGTAGATCTCTGTACTAAAGTAGCTGAGAAGCCACGATGGGACAAAGCCAGTTTGGATACAGACAGCCAGACCAATGTCAAGTCCATGGTTTAGTTAAAAGCCATTTGTACCAGACAAGGTGCTGGCAAACTACCTGGCTGCATTTGAGTGTTCCAACTCTAAAAGCAGAAGGGTAAAGGGAGTGGAGGACACAGAAAGGACCCCAGTGTGGCCTGGAACAGACAGGACAGGAAGCAGCAGGGAGACTGAGAAGGCAGTATGAGGCAGGGTGAGCTGCTTCCCTCTCTAAGAAGGTGGCTCAACCTGGCAGTGCCCTGAGCCAGCGTGATGAGAGGCCTTGGCATCTTCATGCAGTGCCCTGCCCCATTGCACAGTACAGGCTTGCCCTCAGGGTAAAATTTTGGTGAGGATTAAGTCAAAATCCCGACCAACTTGAAGGTAGCTGGAATCATGACAACTCTCCACACTTTGCGGATGATGGCAGAAATCACAACAAATACAGGTGAACTTAAAATCACCTGCCCTATGCAAGTGATTCAGGGGCTTATTTATGGGGTAGAGAAGGGCTATGGTGACTCCTGAATAGCAGAGACAGCTTAGGCTGTGTGAGTTGTTCACAGTTTACGATCTATTTATAGTTCTACTTTGTACTAGAACTTCCAGGAAAGAGCAGAAATGGATGGTGGCTTCCTCCTTCCAGCACCATGCTCTACTCCTAGCTAGGTATAGTGCGCTGTGCTCTATGTCCCACTGAGCTCATTAGGAGAAAATCAGCTACCTCTACTGGCATTAGGTAAATGGATACCAGCGATGCAGTGTGAAGCCTTGTAGTCCGTGCATGGGCTGGAGCTGGCTGGAGGCAAGGAGCAAGAGAAATAGTGCCCTGGTCCAAGTCAAGCTTGCAGCTTTTGGTGAATTCAGGATTCTTCATTAAGATCTGGGAGACCTTTTCAAGTATTGAGTTGCTGGTTTTTAGTGCTGGAAGCTGGCTCCCTGGATAGTATGAGGAACATCAGCGCTAGCAGTCTTTGTCTTGGTTCAGAGGCTACATATACTAAAGAGAAAAAGGATCTGGCTTTTTCTGTGAAGGGTGGGGTAGCAGAGCACTTCAGGCACATGATTTAAGGCTTCTGGTTTCAGAAGCATGAGTCTGAGCTTCATGCTGTATTTTGCACCAAAGCTTCAGCTGTACATGGGTGATTCAGACTTTAGTGATGCAAGTCAGACTCATGTTGGTCACATTATGACCTCATGTGATTTTGGTTTCAGAAAGTTTGGGTGCCTTTTAACTCTGCTATCCCTTTTCCCATGGAGATGAAGGCGGTCTGCTTGGCTTCCTGTTCTTAGTCCAGCACTGAACCGTGGGACCCACAGAGTGGAGGCGAGAGGAAGCAGCAGTTAAATGCGTGTGGCTGGGTCGTTTTCTGCCGTGGTGCTTTACCAGGTACTCTGCTGCCTGTAAAGTCATGCCTCCCCCGAAGGGCAGGCAGGCTGCGGCCAGGGATGCGATGATTGGACTGTCCTCCTCGTCTGGAGGAGCTTAGGGGTCCGTGCTTGCCATGGGATTGATTTTTCGCTCTGGATGCACAGGCGAAGCTGGGAGCGTGCCCAGCTGCGTGTCAGGGCTGCATATTGCATGGGCGCCTTTGAGCCACGGCGTCGGCGGAGGCGTGTGGCTGGATGCTGAGACAAAGTGCTCCGGCAGCTGCCGGGCTTCGCCGTGGTGATTCCTCCAGGTTGGCTTTTCTCCATTATCTTGCGCGTGGCGTCAGTGAACCCCAGGGATGGCTTGCTGCTTGCTGGCCGGGGGGTCCGCCTGATTCTTGTTTAGGGGATTGGTGGTTTTGCTTTATTTACTCTGCCTTGGCTTCAGGCTCTCCCTGTGCCGAGGAGAAGAAAGAAACAAACTGCGGGGAGTGTGGGGGGGAACAAACAAACCGAAGGGAGCCGCGCTCCGGCCGGGAGAGGCCGGGGCGCTCCCCGGGGACGCTCCCGCGGGGAGCCGAGCACCGCGCCAGCTCCGCGCCGCGCCGATCCCGCCCGGATTTTGCACGTTTCCTTTCCTTTTTTTTTTTTTTTTTTTCCCCTCCCCTCCCCTCCCCTCCGTTTTTATTTTTCCTCCCTCTATTTTTCTTCTCCATTCCCCCCTCTCTTCCCTCCCTCTCTCCAGTGTGGTTGGATCAGTCTTTTGGTATTTCCTGCCGCCGCCTCCCCCGAGCAGCTGTCCGGCCGCGGCCCGGCGCTGCGCGCTTTCCGTGC
>VZTI01005973.1:345290-371194 GCA_013397865.1 Struthidea cinerea
CCCCGCCCTAAATTATCCCAATAAATCCATTCCCCCGCCTCCCATGCTGGCTGTTCTCCTTGGACCCCGCGCTGCCAGGCTGCCTATTTTTAAGTATAACGTGGTACCCCAGCGTCGTCTTGCGAGCGGCGTGATTTCGGTGAGGGCCTGAGCGCTGGCAGCTCTGGGCGGGTAACCCTGCCGCCTCTGCCCGTGCTTTGTGCCCAGCTTGTGCGTCGCCGTTTCTACGTGTGCCTTTTGGGGTTTGGCGATGGGAGCTGTGGGGTGACCCCCCTGCCCCCCGACATCTCGGCATGGCAGGGCTGGGGGGCCAGCAAGAGGCCGTGTGGCGTGTGGGATGGTGTGCTGTCAAGGAGACCTGATTTCTTTAGACATGTGGGCATATCTGGTAGGTGGAACGCATTTTTAATGTACTTCTTCCAGCATGGTGAGGAACTAGTAAGGAGACCGCACTGTTACTAATTGGCTACGTTTAATTGACAATAGTAATTACCTTTCCTATAGGCGCTTTGACAGATACCACAGTGGAGACCAGAAGCATTGCTATCTAAAAACCAGGTTTTGGAAACCTGCGTTTGGAAATGCTTTTAGCTTGCACTAAGTGAAGCAAGGCAGTATTCTTACAGAAATAAATATATGAGCACGTGCAACTCTCTGCTGGATCAGAAACCATATTTTTCAAGTGCTATGCAAACATAAACTGTTGTAGTGTGAAACAATTGTTTAACGTAAGTGAGGGGGAAAGTTCTTTAAACTGCGTAGTCACCTCACTTCATCCAGCTGCAGCGGTATCTTTGTTGTCAAAATATTCATTCCCCCTCTTTGCACTGATGTATGAGATAACAACAGTATTCAGCAATGTCTGTACAGCAGAGAACAGCCGCTGCCTTGGATGTGTCCCCAGCTGCCACCTTTCCTCCTTGGCAGCAAGTTTCCAAAGAGGTGTGAGTGGGGAGGGAGAGACAGAAGCCTCAAGCCAGGCTTTGTGTGTGGTAAGTTCTCTTGCCAGAAGAGGAGAATGGATGTTCTCGGCTGGGCTGCTCCTAGTGGGATGGTAGGTGACCCTGGGAGTGTCCCCATCCCGGCCGGGCAAGCAGCGGGACAGACGAAAGGTTGGGTTGAAAGGGCGTGGGGGCAGCAAGGGAGTCAGTTTCAGCTCCAGGGGTTACCTTGTGGCACTATTGATGGAGGTACAGACAGCAGTTCTCTGATTCAAGGGAGAAAATGCAGGCCATAGTCCTGCCCACCGCCTATTTTGGTTTGAAGTGGACAATGCGAACCTAAGGAATGATTTAATCACGGTGATGCATGAAAGTAACTGAAAGGCGGATTTACTGCTCTAATCTTTTCATGGTGCTTAATTTAATTTTCATGTGCATTATTGCAACACTGATTCATCAGGTGAGTGGGAGGGAGGCTTGTACAGTCCAGGTGGTTCAGTTTCCATTGCCGGATTAGATATTTAGCAAGGTGCTTTCTTGCCTACAGCAGGAGCAAAATGGCTCTGTGTCTGATACAGTGCTGTGGTTTGGAATCCAGGATATCTCTAGGGAAAAGCCATTCCTATAATCTGTAATGTGCAGTGTTTGAAATCAGTGTGCTGTGCTCAGAGCAAAACTGAGACCCGACTAATTCTTACTATGTTCATAGATCATAAAAATTTTAGTTACGCTAATCTGAATTGGGTTAGACTCACTTCATGTCCAAGAGAGCTGTTATCTGCTGGAGGCAATTGTGAGATTGTCAGTGTTGCCAGTGCTGAAGGTCTTCTAGTGCTGGATCTGGGGCTGAAGAGGTAAAAATGAAACTGCCCTGAAGTGTGTCAGGAGGGCCCTGCTGCTTCCGAGCTGTGGAGCAGAGACCTCCCCGTGCAACTGCACAGATTTGTGCTATTTGATCTCCTGTTTTATTTGGGGGAAAAGCTGCATTTAGTGTTTTTTCTCCTGACCTCCCTGCCTTTGGAGCATTAATAGCACAGTGTTTTCTCAACCAGAAATGCTGCTCCTCATGCCTCCAATCCTCAACATGAGATGTCTCTGGCCGCACGTTGTAGGTGTTTGTGCATGCCTGCTGTGGTTACTCAGGTAAAGGAAACAGAAGAAGCAGCTCAGGGAATGGGAACAATCCAAATGCCAAACACACGCGAGTTTGGGCAGGAATGACAGTGACCTGCTCTGCCAGCATGTCTCAGTGTGGGTCTCACTCCTCATGCAGGCTCCTGACTGTCATTGCTGGTGTTTATGCTGTGCTTCAGAGCACCAGACGTCTGAGATCGAGCAAACTCCTCCCAGGTGCTGCTCAGCCCTCATTTTGGAGCTGTGTGGTTGTGGTGCATTTAATTGTACAGGGCTGTGTCTAAATCACAGGTTCTGCCTTCATCCCAGCTCCTCCCCACCACTGTGGCTCTTTCTGGTCATGCAATGAAGGAGGAAGGAGACAACCAGCCTGAAAAATACCCTTTTGATAAGTAGCTGCTGAGCCTCTGTGGAGGACTAAGGAGCGGTGTACAACCTGTCCAGGTTTCCACATTTCTTAATTATTGGAATACTCTTTCTCTGCTCAAGGTGTGGGAGTGTTGTGCTTGCATCAGGTGACTCTAGGTACTGTATATGCATCTGTGTAATGCAAAAAGATCAAGGGGCCAGAGGGGAATATTCTGCAAAACGGGAAGCAGCTAACACCAGGCTAGTAACAGTTACCTGTAAATGGTTTCTGTCCATCACAGAAGGGGAGTTATGTGAAAGGGGGATTTATTTTTTTTTTTTATGTTAGAATAGTCCAGCTGCTTGTGTGGTGGTGCTTTTTAATTTCTTTCAAGCTGCATAAAAACCACGGGCATATCCCTTGTTCTTTAGTCTCAGAGTTTGTAGAGCTACAGTTGAAATTGTGCCATTTTTTCCTTTGCGCTCCTTTCAGACTGAAGGATTTATAGGTGTATAAATCAAAGTCTGAATTGAAAAGGCTCAGTTCTCCTCTTTGTTTAATAAACAGCCAGCCGTATACCTGGGCTTTCTTTTTACAATGTGTCACTGAGATCTGTGCTCTGTTCCAATATCAATAACTTTACTGTGCTGGCAGTCTTCTTGATAGTAGTTTTTCTATGTGTTTTGTTAAACTCCATGCCAAGCTTCAACTTACTGGGAATTGACTGCAGGGCTGTATGAGTTTGAGTGTTTTGGCAACCCAGTTTGCATGATTATAGCATCAGTGAAAAATTAACTCGCTAAAGGCAAAAGAGAATACGCACATCCTTAATAAACTGGGACGTGTGCAGCTCTCCTTGTGGGGGAGAAAAAAATCAACATGGAGCCTGCCTGCTTCATCCTATCTAATCTGTCAGTGAATCAATCAATGTGAAATTTTACCCCCAAGGAATAATGTAATAGCTATTTTGTGTGTATTCCCAAACTGGAATGCTACTGTAGTAGAGTCCTGAAGGGTGTGCTGTCTAAATCGATCAGCAGAGGCCGAGATAAAAGCAGACTTGCTGCTTATCTATCAGATGTGGCAGAGAGGCATCGAGGGATGAAATGTCTCCTTCTGTGTTGAGTGGAAAGCTTAAATGTGTACTTGGTCTTTCTGCATCCCAGCACTTCAGGCACAAAAGCAGTGTCCTGCTAGCTCTCCTTCAGTCTTCTCTCGGCAAAATAATGAGATGGTTCTAAAAAGCACTTTAATTGTCATGCTAATGCATTTTTTTCCAGACAACTGCTGTAGTGTCATTGTTCCTTCCCACCTGCAGTACTGCAGAGACAGCTTGGCTTTTGTTACCTGTGTTGTTTGATGCCAGCTAAGAGTGCAAAGCCTATGCTAGCATTGCGCTGTTGAATTGATTTGCTCTTTTCTCAGATAAAAATGATGGGGAATTCTCTCCTCACAGCAATATATAGCCACGTCCCAGTAAGGAGACGAAGGGAATTCTACTCCATTGCATGGTGTGGGTAACTGTTGATCATTGTGAGTAATCTTGGCAGAACAAAAAGAACAATTTAAATTTATTTTTTGTCATTGTTTTGGTATTTTTGCACTTTCTCTTTTTGGTATGACTTCAGCATCAGGAGAGAATCACTTTTATGTAGTAGTAGGAGGTGACCAAGGCTTTTATACACTTTATCAAACATTGTACAGTTCATTCAGGGAGCTGCTGCTGGCTCATCTGTAAAACCCCTGAAAGTGAATGAAATTGCCGCTGGAATTAATGCTCCGTCAGGGTGGTTATTCTGGCAAGCTCCTGGCATGGATGCAAATAAATGAGATTTCCATTTTATAAGATGAATCTTTCTGTCTTTTCTTGCTGTGTTGCCTTGAAAAAGAACCTCGTGCACTGCTGCAAGCCTGACAATTGCTGATGCAGTGAATTATTTTTTTTCCCTTATCCTACTAAGGAAAGTAATCTGGATTTGCAGATCATTTCATGACCTTTTCTTTCATATGTGGGTCAAAGACAGTTCAGGTCTAAGCAATTTTTTTTTTTTTTTTGGTAAATTTGTAAATCCTTACTTGGACTATGAAGGCTTTCAGTGAGCACTGAATGCATCGTACAAATTACAGCACTAGTGGGCAAGGCAGTAATTTAAACTGCCTTCCATGGAGCTCTGTTATTGTCAGACTAGAGCAGGACACAGGTGTGTTAGATATGAAATACACAGTCTTTGTATTTTTCAGTTTCATTTATAGTAGATTTTCTTCTTTCCATTTTAACATCTGTCATTGGCCCAGCCTCCTTGTCTTGCTCTGACTTTGTAACCTTTCTCATTGAAGAGGAGATCTAATTTGATAAGAATGCATATAATCATGTATGAGATTTTTTTGTTTTGTTTTAATTCAGGTTCAGTGGATGCAAATGAGGCCAAATTTCTTGGTTGTTGAGGAGGTTTTTTGGGGTTGTGGGTTTTTGTTTGGTTTGGTTGTCTTGGAGTTTTTTTGACTGGTGAGCCACCCAGGCTTTGTTGCCTGTAATCAAACTGCTGTTACTGCCTGAATTTCTCTCTGGACTCCAGGGCATGGGAGGCACCTTGGCACACCTGCACTCATTCATTAATACCTGGTCTCACTTCTGGTTCTGCACTCATTTATTCGTACACCTAAGCATTGCAGTAGACTTGGGGAGCTCCACTTGTGGACAGGGCTGGAGGCCGTCCAAAGTGGAGCTCCCCAAGTAAACCAAGCTTAGACTGTCAGGCATCTAACCTAGTTTTTCCCAAGCTGGTGTTCAAGTTCTGGCTTGTGGAATCCCTCAGCGTAGGTGCTGAAAGCTTTCTTTTCCAAGAAGGTGAGGTGTGCTGAGAAGCTGGATGATCCCCTAGCCATGAGTATATCTGAGAAGTGTAGTGTAGGGTCTCTCATTTCTGACTACCCTGAGAAGGTACATGGCCAGGGTGTGTCAATCAGCTTTCCATGCCTTTTTCATCCTCTCTCTGCCTGGATTATGTGTTCTTTGGTGTCAAGGTCTCTTATTGTAAATGCACACAATATTTAGTGCAGTATTGCCTTGGATTCTGCTGGGCTGTTCTGCAATATAAATAAAAATAATCTCATTATGTAAGCAAGATACCGAATAACTTGTCTAAATGAGCTAAGACAGTGGGTGCAACAGTGCCAGTTTTATTCTCTTTGAACAGGTGCATCCCCATGAGGAAATAAAAGGTAGGTAGGTAGGGACCAAGTGAGAAACATTGAGCAACAACAGTCTGTGACTCAGAAGCAATTTAACCATAATAATCCCCACAGCACTAAAGGTTCCTTTTCCCAGAAATGCACAATATGCTGTTCTCTGCCATAAAGCTGTTGTCAGCTGACATCATTGTGTTAACATAAGACTTGCTGTTATCCACAAGATGCACAGTTAGCAGAGAGCAGTTCCAGTGCCGGCTGCTAATTATTGCTAATGTTCTCCCAATTGTTGAAAAACAATGTATTAAAGATGTCTCCTGCTTAATATTTTATTCCTGATGGCTGGTATGCTTATGTTGTGTTAAAAATAATGCTTCTAATATCACTCCAAGTATTATCAAGCCAGCATTTGATTTATTTAGGAGAACACAGAACGACCATTTACCAAAAGGCTCTCTTGAGTACCTGTTGTAGATGCTTTGTCTTTTTATTTTTTTTCAGAGTAGCAGTGTGGAAATTTATGGCTTTTGGTTTTTGTTTATTGTGACCCTCTCAAAGTCTGTGTGTTTTCCCATTGAGTTCATGGCAGCCAAGTGCTTTTTATCCTGTATGTCTCTCGGAGAAATCAGATTAATGACGCATCACTAGCCAGAGAGAGCTTTTGCTGAAAGCACACAAAGGCAATAATTTGCCTTGTGATATTATAAAATGCAGATTTTTTTTCCCTCATATTAGAAAATGAAACTGTTGAGGTGAAGGAAAGTGAACAGAGAACTGGTGCTTGAGTACTATCTCTGCACCGTGAGAGGGACACTATGATACCTTTAATGAGATTCTCCCGTTTTCCCTTGGAGATGTGGTATTGAATTTAGAAATAGAATTTGAACAATTTTCCACTGAACATCTCACTTTTCTGCTCACTGAATAGCTACAAACCCTTATTGTTTAATAGCTAGCTTCACTTTTAACTGATAGAGTTTCATAGAGGTAAGATAATAGCTCTGAAAAAGACTTTTTCTAGACACTATTTAATTTACCGTAATTATATTAAGTGCTAAATTGAAAGAGGCTTTTCTAGTTAAGATGAGGATAATGAATAGTTGTGCATTATTACCATAGCCACGATGGGGAAAGGAAGAAGTGATTTAAGTTTTGCTCGAGACAGAAAGAAAGAAAACCTGCCCCAATGTGGTCCTTAATAATTTATTTTCCCCTCTCTATTGCTGACTGCCAGGTTTTGCTAGAAGAGTTTTCTGCCCTTTGTACCTCAGGGATGCAGCAGTTTATGAAAGGAAACAGCAGGCACTCCAAGTGAAAATGGCTGTGGAAATAGAGTGAAGAAGCAGATTGCACCCTCCAGCCAAGCCCGGAGCTGCATAAGCAGGGGCACACACAGCAAATGCCATTGCAGCTCTGAAGGCACCGCAGTGGAGCATGGCTTCCCGGAGGCTCTGTTCCCTCCGTGCTTTGCCCACACTGCAGAGAAAGCCGTGGTGTGCTGCTCTTTTCTGCTTGGAGCAAGTTGCAACACCCCAAGTCCCCGGGCAGGTTGAGTGGGTGCACCCCAGCTCTCCGTGCCATCCGCCAGCACCCGCCTCCGCTGCTCTTCCCGCGCCGGAGCCGCGGCAGCTTGTGCTGCTGCTTCCCTCTGCCCGCCTTGTTTGAGAGCCTGAGCAGATCGCCAGGGGTGCAGTTGTGTACCCCATGTGAAAACACACCAGCTCACTGTCTTGGCATACTTGATGCAATTGAGAATGGCATCTTTTATGCCGCTTTTAACGCGGAGCTGCTGTAAGCACAACCTGCCCTCTCCATGTGGATGAAACTGATTTATTTGGGGCAGGCTTTCACTGTGTCTTTGGAAGTTGATACTGTCCAAGGGGAAAACCAAAACATGTTCCTTCGTTTATTCACCTCTGTACCCTGGGGTCTGAGACACCACTGCTGTGCAGCATTTCTTGCTGTCCTTGTAGGACTGCTGCTAAGTTGATCCACAGGGACTTATCCCATACAAGCATTTATCTCCTGGGAGTTGCACTCGGGCCATGCTCTTACCTCTCAAAGTCTATCAAGAGTACATGTGATTGTACTTGACACTTGTGATCTGGGCTAGATGTGAACCCCTGGGGGAAGGCAGTGTGTGAATTATTTAAACTCTTGAGCATTCCAGGCCCCTGTATAAAAAGCATTAAGCAATATGGGGCTTTTTCTTGCTTTAAGAGAAGGGCTGTGTCAGCCTTGCTTAAACTCTCAGAACACTGAGTACTTTGAGCACTAAACTTCATACCATTGTTCCAAATTCATTGGAGTGCAATTATGGGGGACCAATGTAAGCAGTGTTTGCTCCCAGGTGGATCAGAAATATTCTGATAAACCTTCTATTTTCTTCCCTTCTCTCCCTCCTTCCCTTCTCCAGTAGTTTGGTTCTTTGGGATTGAGACAGGTTGAGGCAATGCAAGCAGGATAATTTTGTGGTTAGGGCATTTGGCTTTGAAATCAGACGATCAGTGTTAGTTCCTGCTTCCATCACAGACCTCCTGTAGCTGGGGAGATTGCTTGTACCTCTGTGCCTTTGTCTGCACCAGAAAAATAACAAAGTAAGTTTTGGGGTTGGGTTTTATTAATTTTCCTGTGTTGGCTCCTACGGGGCTCTGTTATGAGGGCAGGGAGAGGGTCTGATCTCCTCTTGGGGCTATTTGGTGTTATCTGCTGGCTCAGTTCCAGCCAGAGTATGCCTGTTTACTCTCTGGATAAAGCTACTAGGAAGTCTTCAGGTACATCTTCTTTCTTTCTTTCTTTTTTTTCACTACCATTCTTTTGTCATGCTTTTTGCTTTCATTTAACGTCAAAATGAAATGGTGAGTTAAGCAGTGTAGTTTTTAATAATGTGTAGAAAATGAGCTGAGCTGCACACATAGATGGTGCCCATAGGAAGCCTGGAATTATTCCGTAGCGTTTTTAATGGGCAGTCCTACTGCGCTGTGAGCTGCTGGCTCAGTGAGGCTGTCTTAGATGAGCTACAGATGAGGCTCCCTGTACTGTAAATATCTGTGCCATTTAGCTTTGAGTACCAGGAAATGAGACGGCAAATGAAATAATAAAAAGGTTTATTTTACTGAAGTCTGTAAAACAATATTTTCTTCAGGCTGATTTGGAAGTGTACCTTAGAAGAGTAAAGTGGAGAAGAAATGAAGTGTTTTGGGGCTAGAAATGTTTAACAAGCAGCACGAGCTGCCCGTCTCTGGCTGCTCAGCTGCTTGATTACAGCACGGCAAGGTGCAGGGCGTGGGCAGCTAGAGAAAGGCTCTGCAACGCTTGGCATGGTCATCTCCTAAGGTGCTTATCTGGTGAGAAAGTGGGCTCAGGTAGGAAGGCTGGAGTTTGCTTTCTGGACAACACAGCTTTTCTTTGCATCCTGGATTTTACAGCCAGATATATCAGTCCTATTGATCTCATTTCACTTTGCATCTGCAAGGATTTTAGCCTGGGATTCTTAAATCTAGTAATTTCTGGTTGGGTTACAGCATTTTCCTTAGGCAGATAGTGCATTTAAATTTCTGTTGCTGATTCTTTAGTGCCCTTCAGAAATGTGTGCAAATGGTAGTTTTCTTTACAGTAAAAGATATGTGCTTTCTCCCTAAATCTGACATTTTTCTACCTTCTTTTTTTCCAGCTTTCTGACATCTTTTCCCTCTAAGTGATTGCAGGCTATGATCAGGTGATCCCTTAAATGTCTTTGATTAGTTAAGTAGGTTGAACATCTTAAGTCTCATTGCAGTTGATTTAAGACTTGGAGACAGCCTTATGGTTTTTTGCTGGGTCCTTTCCAATTTTTCATGCTGCCGTATTTCAGGTAAGAATGAAGATTGCATGTGTTATGTCAGGAGTGATCTTGCAGCTGTCATATACAGAAGTAAGGCTGCATTCTGGCTCTTGCTCTTTTTGTTCCTTCCCCCCTTGTTTATGCTTCCAGGAATTGAGCAAGCCCTGTTCACCCACGGTATTGCACTTGGCATTCAGACTCTGTTAGTTATCTATAATTCTTTATAAATCAGAGCTGTTTTGGAAAGCTAAGGTATGTGTCTGGACAGAGAGGAGGGGGTGTTTTGGCCTGGTATGTGGCAACACAAGGTTATTTATCATAGATTGTGCTCTCTGCACTTTAATAATCTGCTGACATTTTGCCAGTAATAAAAAGGTCAAGGAAAAAAAGTTGCTGCCTACAAATCATGGCATTTGATTGTTCTCATTATTATACAGAGCATGGTTTCCTTGCAACAAAATTTCAGCCATCCCCAGCTTTGTAGAAGATGAATTACCAGCTGGCACAAATGTATAAAAATGAGAAAGCAGCTTTCTTTCGATATTGCTGGTCCTTATTCCAGTGATTTGTCCTTTCCTGTAGCAGGGTATGGGAAAGATGCAAGAAAAAAGTGTCCCTTGGATGTTGAATGCAGTAGCAGAAAGAAATTATTAGAAGTTGCTACTTGAAAAATACGACATTAAGTTGATTTAAAAGGCCAAAATCATCTCTATAGTCTAGGGTTCACAAAATGTTACATATTCCTAATTTTTAGGAATGGCTTTCCATGTCACCTATTAAGAGTGCTCTGTTATGTCCAGAGCACAGTAATTCAGTGAAACACAACATTGTATCCTTTTTTCTTCTTCTTCTTTTGCTACAAACTTCCCTATTGATTTTTGTCTCTGAGATGCCTCAGCTTGAAACTGCAGTGCTGTTTTTATTGCAACTCCACGTGGTGCTTTCTGATGCAGAGATCACTCTGTGGGAGGCGAGGCTCTGGCTTAAATATAACAGTAGTGGTTGGGCAGTGGAAAAGCATCAGAAGTCAAGTTGGAGATGCTTGGACACTATCCCTGATGGGGAGCTCGGGTGGATGTGAGGGAGCTCAAAGGGGAAAAGGTTACTGTCGGTGGGGGCAGCAGGCCCTGGGGGCAGGTTGATGAGTGTTAGTGCTGTGAATTAGGGTAGTTTGTTAGTTTGCACAAGAAGCAGCAGAGCTGGTGTGGTTTTTTTTTACAGAAAACGAACAAAAGTGTCTTGCAGGGGAGTGCTGGCTTGTTTCTCTTGTAGCAGAGCATTTGCTGCCACCCTTCCCTAAAGCACCTCTGTAGACACCTAAGAATGCACGTCTAAAAAAAGCTGAATTATAACAATTATATGGCCATGGTGGACAGAGGAATTGTGTACTGCAGTTCTTACTGCCAAATTCAAAATGAATTTGAATGTAAATCCTTTCAAAAAAGGGAGGTGTAGAAAGGTCTGTATTGGGGGGATACAGCTTTTGTAGTCTCTGCCAGAGAGAGTCAGTTTTTTTAGGTTTTTACAGTCTCATTACATGAAAGTCCAATGGGCAGAAGCTGCATATTTAGCTACCCAGGAATTCAATATTGCTATTAATTAGTGTTGGAAACAAGCCACATCCACCTGAAATAGATTTATTTAAAAAAAAATGCTGTTTTGCCATTTGAATTACTTCAGCCAGTTGAATTACTTCACTCTTGGGCAACTCAGTGGGTTTTACTTTTTTAATGAGCATTATATGTGTTGGTCGTGGCCATGTCTGATGCATTGTAAAATGCTGAAATGTGCTGGAGCTGGAACAACCCACTGGCTGTGAGGGGGCTAAAGGAGCATTCCCAGCTTCCTGCCATCCCAAGGAATATGGGGAATTGCATTCAGGCCTCCTTTTCTAGTCTTCCATATTGAAATGTTTTAAAGGGTTGTGCAGGATAACGTAGTGTGTTTCTGTACTTGCTTTGTATCGAACAGACATGCTGCTCCTTTTCACCCAGCAGAGGTGTGCAGAGTACCTAAGCAGACTTAAAGAGAAAACCCCTAAGGGTTTGTATTTAGCACACAAAGTACAAAATCTTCAGCTTTGCCTTTAGAGTAACTTTCTTAGGATGACTTACATCTGGAGGTCATTCTTTGTCGCTGTTACGTCCGAGGCGCATAAAGAAAACGACACAGAGTCCAGGCTCATGAACAAGTGGAAGCCGAAGTTTCTTTTTTAATAATTTTCTGACTACTATATAGGATAGATCGCAAAAAGTGTGTTGAATGGCAATAGGTAATTGGTTCCTCGGCCATCCACCCCTTGAGAGGATTGGCCAGGTTCTAAGATACCTATTCCAAAATATTTTCAAAGTCAAAGCCATAACAATCCTGCAAAACAGTTTGCGGGTGCAAGAAGTTTATGAAACTGTGACCTTGTTTAAAATAGTTTACATAGGAAAGACAGTCTTCTCACAGAATATTGAGAAAAGGCTGAAGAATTTCTCTGCTTCCAGCTTTTTAGCACCTACAATTCCTTCCTCTCTATGCTCATATCTACTGTAAGAAAGGATGCAGAAGGTTTCCCTTGTGAAAGCATCCGGTGCTGCTCTGTTTGGGTTTGTGTGCTCATCCTCCTGCTCTCTGGAGTGTGTCTCTCACAGAATACAGTCATTTCCACTCCTAAATTCTTTGTTTAATCAGCACTGGCAGGCTCAGAGATAAAGGTGGAAACTTTGAATGAGACTGGAGAAATGGTCCTAATTTTAGGAAGGTTTGAGTTGAACAGGAAGGGAGCAGGTGGGCAGGATGCTGTGGGGCAAACACACGGTGTAATGTCAGTGCCTGTGTGCATGCAACTGTCATATCTTCCTTACAAGCCTGTTGAATGGATGCTACATTCCTCATTAATCAGGCACCAGTGTTATCCTGGGAATTTCTGTGGCTTGTCTCCACCCCACTTAAAACTGGACTTAATGAGCAGCTTCTGGAAAGTGGAGGGAAAAAGTACGTCATGCCTGCCACTGTTTCCGTTCACAGCTCATTTGCTGGGCCTTTTCTTGCAATATTCAGTAGTTCTTCATAGACTTTGGAAGGATTGTTTACAAAAGAAATTTATCGGGTTGCATTTTTTCATAAATGTAATTCAAGGAAATGTCTCCCACTGCTATTTAAAAACTAATACGAAATCAGGGAGTTTTTTGCAGCTATCAGAGGCTGTGTCAATGGCCACAGAAAACAGAGAGGGAGCCAAGAAAGAAAGGCAGGGTAATACCATGGCATTTGAAACACTATTTTGTTTTCATTCAGATATTTTTAGCTAATGGTGATTTTTTCCTTTATGTGAGTTGATGTGTTGTGTCAGTGGTAGAAGCTGCCAGCGTAGATGTCTGTCCCAGGAAAAAGATAACAATTGACATTGCATACATTCCAAGGGCTGCTGGATAAAATTATGTTAAGAAATGCTTCAGCAACTTTCCTCATTAGTAGTAATAAAATATAGATTTAAAATTGCAGCCCCAGTTAAATCAAGGTTTAATTAGTCTTGCAGCAGCCCACAGCCTTTGCTTTATTTCCTCAGCTATCTTGCTGCAGCTTCAGACACCCCACTCAGGCAGACGCGTTGCTTCGCTTTGTTTGCTGCAGTCCTTCCCCGGAGAAGTGATCCAAATACTTTCAAAGACACTGATCGATTGTTTCCAATCTCTCCTTAGCTCGAAATGGATTTTTTCTTTTTGATTCTATATATCCATTTAAGTCCTGATCTAAATCCCACTGAAGTTATGTTGATAGTGGGGGGACATTGGGGAACGGGCACAGGTGGACGATGGGAACAAGTAGGAAATCAAGCCCATGGGTTGTACTCATGGCTTGAATATGTAAAGGCATTATCTTCATACACATTTGTATGTGTAGTCCAGTTTCTCTGAGCCTTGCACCTTTCATGGACTGACAGTGTGATGCAATGTTGGGGACTTGACATGTTTGTAAGTGAACCAGGATATGCCCTTTACTAGGTGTTCATGGATTTTCCCGTATTCCACACAACAGCTGCTCTACAAGTGTAAAATGATGCAAAATGTGTGTAAAACCAGGGCAGAGGACCTTCCCTGACTCTCCCAGGGCGTGCAGAGCACAGGTACCTTGTGCTGAAAAAGTTTTCTTCCATGAAGTTTTATTTGCCAAGTCCCCCAGCATGGTATGTATTCAGCATTGTCCCTTCTGGAGCAAGCAAAACTGGGAGCAGTTCTGCAGCGTCTTTAAAAAAAAAAATAGCACTAGGGACACACACACACAAAAATCCCATCCTTGCTCGATAAATGAAGGCAGCCCCAGGACTGCTATAATTTATATGCTTTCCTTTTTCAGTGCTGTCGCTGGGGAAAATAACAGCATGCCTGCTTGCTGTCCAGAGATCTGCTGTGCCAAAGCAAATAGTTGCAGCAAGTGGCAAGCAGAGAAGGCACCAAGCTATTTGATGGATGACTGTTCCTCCCCCAAGCAGAGAGGAACATTTGTGAGAAGCTAGTGATATACTGTGGTTGGAATGGCCCATTCACTGGATAAAATTCCCAATCAAGTTGCCCAGGAGAGACTTGAACAGCTGGTGTAGGAGCAGAAACCGCTATAGATAAACCAGGTTGGCATCTAAATGACTGTGGGCCCTGGACAGGCCCTGATACTGTTTTTTCTCTGGTGGATGAAGTCAGGGAAGATTTCACTGTGTGATAACTGACGTTTGTTTCCCCCAGCTTCTTGCCTTCCTCTTACAGCTGCCTCAGTCCATTAGAAACAAGATGCTTGGCCTCGTTTGCTACTGTTGAGATTTGGCACCACAGCAGTGTCCCAAAGTCCTTACCCTGCCCGGTCAGGGCAAGGTCCTGCTCAGACAGGTCCCAGAGCTGGTGGTGTGGGACAGTAATAAGCTGGATGGAGAGTTGCAGCATCGCTGTGGGTGAGCGTGGCTGCTGAAGGGCTCTCCAGCAGTGGGAGCAGTTCCAGCTGGCTGTGAGGGTGGAGGCAGGCTCCTGTGCTATAATTACAAAGGCTGGTGTTTAATTGCTGCTGCCTGCTTCAGAGGTGTGCTGTAAATTAAGAAGGTGCTTTACAACAGCAGCCTTTAACTTCTTCCTGTCATCTGCTTTCGTTTTAGTTGATCTGGGCTGGGATTTATCAAGAGAGGCTTCCCGAGCTCTGTAAATCCCTTGAAAGAGTGTGGGCACTGGGTTCCTAACTGTCCTGGAGGTGACTTGATGTTCCCTCTAAGCCAGGATAATTGGGCTCTTCTGCACATCTGTTTGTGCAAGCCCACTGGTCCCACATATAAAATCCAGGGACTAGTTGAGCTGATGTGAGAGGAAGCTAGTCCATCTTCTTTGTGTTTCATAAACTGAGGAACATCCTGAGGCTACCTGATTGCTGGATGTAAGGGAAGAGGAGGGAGTGTGCAGCTGGAGGGATGTGCAGTTCAGTGGGGCATTGAACTGCGGCCCTTTAAAAATTGCTGATGGGTGAGTGGGCAAAATAGTGCCCTATTTTGGGACTGCTAGCTGTTCTTCCAGCTTTTTTTCCCCAAATTTAAATGAGACAGAGACCAATTCAAGGCCAGAGAGACAGATTGCTTATGACTAGGTGTTCAAAATTAAAGCTCTAGTGTGTGGGTATAGTCGAAATAGCTGTGACGATGCTTCTCAAAAAGTACCTTGTTCATCCATTTGTTAGCGATAATATTAAAGATTAAGGAAAATTTCGTCAGTCTTGGAGATCTCGAGGATGTCAGAAATTGTGAAGCTCAGTTTAAAAATAGAAACTTCAAGGAGGGTGGTTAAGAAGCCTTCTTTACTGTTGAATTTTTAAAATTCTAGTTTATGTTCCACACACACTTCCAAGCTTTTTCTTCTCCAGCTAGAAAGGTTGGGCTTTTTTCAGGTTTTACTAGCAAACAAACATTTTTTTCAAAGCAGTCCCCTGAGGTTAACAGGAAAAAAAATACTGTGAAATTGATTACAGAATGTCAAATCATGGCAGCCCTAGTTGAAACACAAAATAGAGCCAATATCTCTTTAGTATCCTCTTTTGCACTCCCAAAAGTGCTAAAGTTTGTGAATAGCAGCTTTAGTGCCAGAGAAAGGCGTTTGTTTGAGCGCGGATCAAATTATATTGGGCTTAAGTCCAAGATAGCACCGTGGATGCGTGATAGGCCTCCCCACTGGCACGTGAGCTGTGTGGATATGTGCAGATAAGAGCAATGGATATAGGTTTGTCCGTAGGAAGAGGTCAGCCCTGGCACACTTACTTGTAACGTGGAGGCACGGTAGCTGCGTGTGCCAGGTGCTCCTCCTGCCCTGCTCCATTCCCAGGGGCAGGCAGAGTTCATAGCCATGTGCATAAAGTGCACCTGGTGCTTGGAGCAGGGCACTTGCAGGTGCTTTTTATACAGCTCCGTGCCGTGCCTTCCTTCCTTGGCTGTAATTGGCAGGCTTTATTCAGGATAACGCTCTCGCCAGTTGGTGTGGTGGTAATTAAAGTCACTGTTACATGCTGTAATACCATGCGTTCTGTACTCTTTGGGGGAAGAAGGGAAAATGGGTGAGGAAATGGTAGCTTTGAAGAAGAGGAGTGGTTGTGCCAATTATCCTGGATGAGTTGTTCAGTGACAGTTAATCCATGTGAGTGAAAACAAGTCCTCTGTGATGCTGTGCCAAGGTCAGGAATTTGAGCTCCGTTTGAAGAGTGAAAGTTACAGTCTTGCAGATTAGCGCTCCTTAGAAGAAAACATCTCTATTGAATATATTGAAGCGGAGCTTTTCCCACTGTGTCATCCACATAATCTTCTCTTTTTGATGACCAGAAAAGGACAATGGCAAAGTAGAGTTAAGACCTCCTTATATGAATTTTTCCACAACTCAGGGGCGTAACACAGTGGGTTTGTGAAACTTGTCTCAGAGTGAGTGTGTCCTCATTCGTGCCTTTGCATGCAGGCTGCCAGGGGAGATCAAGCAATGTGTGCACTTGATTTTGCAGGAGAATAGCTACTGCAAAGATACATTATCCTTTGCCATCCGTGGTGTCAACAGAGCTGAACTGATTTATACCACCTGGAGCTTCTGTTCAGTGTGCTGCTACACTTTTAGCAGGTGGAAAATGGTCATAGTCAGAAAGGTGACTGACGTGATTTTGTCTGTGTTTTCTCATGTTGCAAACACGATTGAGTCAGGACTTAATGTGTTGGGGGTTGAGCTACATTTGCAATACAGTTCTAGTAGCTGGTAATTTGGGGTATCTGGTTCACCCATATGAATCCCTCTATTGTGCAGGACAAGGTCACTTTCCTTTGTGTCTCTGCCTTCTGTTTATTTAACCAGACACTATCTTCTAAACATTTGGTTCAATATCTGTGACATCATTTTCGGTTCGCTTCATATGTGGGTTATATGTGTTTGTCCGTGTCCCCCTGCCCACCTCTCCACCCCCTCACTGTAAGTGGATATGTTCTCTAGGCTATCCAGAGACTGACATTTCATTTCAGTCTCTGAAAAATGATGCTATTGGTTCCATGATAGACTGCAGTTTGTAGGACGTGTGATCTGTAATGCCAACCAAGGAGACGCCCTTTTATCTCATCACATTGACCTTGCTGATACGTAATCACACCCACTGTAGTACGTACTAGAACTGTGTATCCATAGCAGAGTATAAATACAGTGCTTTCTGTATATCCCTTTTTTCTTTAGTGTAGTAATTTTGTACAAATGACACTGTTTTCATGCAGAGATTGCTATCTGCCTGTACAGATGAACACGTAAGGCCTTGGATTTGGAATCTCATTGACTTCATTATCCACTTATATTGCTGTGCTTGAGCAAACAAGCCCTCAGTAAATAAAATGGCATAATGTAATTTACGCATGCCTCTCCTGGAAAGTGTGTGTATGGAGGGCAATTGTTGGGCCTTAAAGGTTGTTACCTCTGAGCATTAAGAGCTTGTTCATTCAAAGAACCACGTTGGATGGATTGGTCCTTGCTGGACCTCGGCACCATCAGTACCTCTAGTGCAGTGTGAAAGTAAACATTGAGGACCTGAATTCCTTTGGAAATGGCTCCCAGTAACTTCTTTCCTTATTGCTGATCCATCTACAGAAAGTCATTACCATTTCACTCTTTTCTAACTTACCCATAAGTAATTTATCATTTTCTCACAGTCTTGGCTGTTTTTCCTTGCATGTTTGTGGTGATAACTCCCTTGTGTCACTGAGGCACTGTAAGCTTAATTAGTATGTCGCAAAGGCACTGGAAAACCTGAAGGGCTGTATTTGGTCAGGGGTAAAATACCATTGTCAGACAGTAGGATTTTTCCGTGGGAATACCCTACTGCTCACATATAATTGAAACCAGATTTTTCCAGAGCATCTCACTCACACACTGGAGAGCTGCGAGTACAGACACACCCTGTAATTGCATAAATCAGAATGAATCTAAGGGGGACAAAGTCTATCGAAGTTATGTTTTGGAAGGCAGGATTGCTGTTAATGTTTTGAGGTTTGGTGGTTTTTTGAACTGTTTGTGAACAGAAAAGCTGACATTGCTCTGAGAAGTCTCTGTGCACATTCCCGAGAGGGGATAAGCTGAAGCAGTTTTGGGAATGGGGCTTGGGGCTCCCTTTGCTGCTTGCTGAACAGAGTCACTCACACCAAGACAAGCACCAGTGCTGTGTGGCATGCACCAAAGCCAACTGGGCAGAAGGGCGGGGCAAATCAGATAAAGCCAGTTCTTGAACAGCTTGAGCTCTATGCTTTTCTAAATCAGAACATAAATGTCAAATTCCTTGTAAGTACCAGGCAGTGCACAGCTGCACTGACCTGGCATCACTGTTCTGGTGACCTGGCATCGCTGTTCTGGTGACCTGGCATCGCTGTTCTGGTCTGATGGGTGGGAGAGCAGGGTCGAGTGTTCCCCCATGCACCAGAAAGATGGAGAAATATTGTGGGTTTGCATCTCAAAGGCAATTATCTGCACTTCCCCCCAGCTTGAAGCGATGGGTCACCCTCTTCTTAGCATGGTGAAGAATGTGTCTAGTCAGCGCTGGGGGAAATTCTGGAATAGTCCAGGAGTGCCAGGCATGCAGACACAATGCCGTCATTGGCAAATCCGCCTGAATAGCTTTGGAGCGCTGTAATGCGGGCTGCAAATGGCAAGGCTGACTCCTTACACAGACCACAGATCCATCGCTTTGAAATGTCAGGCCTTTGTCACCCAAAATAGTCTTTTGTCTTCTTTCCCCATGCGTGATACATGGAATTTTTTCTCTTTTGCTTTGTGTCTTACAGTGTAATTGGAAAAGAGCCTGTGCAGTTCACACTGAGAAGCTCAGCTAGGAAGAAAGACTCCTTCCTAATTGCTTTTTGACCAAAGAGATGCAGGCACAGCTGAGCTGTGGTCAAGGCAGGAAACCAAGAGCCAGCTCTTGGGACTGCTGGTAGAGTGTTGTGATGCTCTGCCCTGCAATGCTGTCTCCGTGCGGTATGGGAGAGCCCCAAACTGCACTTTCCCTTTTCAGTGTCGAGAGTGACAGCCATGGCCCTGACTGTCAGATTGGCACTTTCAGTGACAGGATTGTGAGAGTGGTCTCTCTCCCTCCCGCTTACCTGCATGAGTCAGGCTTGTGTGGCTCCTCTGTGAAAACACGGTATGTGGTGTTAGCAAGAGGCAGCTGTGATCCCCCTCAGTTTCTCGGCTGTGGTGATTTTCTGAGTCTTGATTAAATGCGGTGTGGTCCATATGTGAGTTCAAGTCTCAGAAGGGAAAGAAAAAGCAAGTTTCTATTTTTACACACATGCTTGTACCACCAGAATTATAGCACCTACTGAAGTGTAGTACATGCTTAAACTCTCATCTGGTTTTGAGGTTGAGGGCTGTGCTATGCAGTGAGCAGTGGGAGGGGATTCAGGGTGTTCCCAGTAGCATTTTTGTTTCCAGATAAGGATTGTGCTTTGCAGATACAATCCCTACTTGTGGAGTAACTTCAACTTCCTGTGCTCTATTTCATGTTGTGGAGCAGTTTTGGAGTATGCAAACTGCATTGCCTTCAGATGAAACCAAATTGTATTTATGATAAACAGAAGAGATAGGCCAGAGTGAAACCTGTCCTGTAACTTGATTCCTTAATCTGGATGCATCTGCAGTGTTGGTAATTACAGTTCATGAGTTTGGATCCTCGTGTTTGAGAAAGGCATCAGCCCACCAGCAGCCTTGGAGAAATCAGGCTGGTGTTAGAGTCATCGGCCCGTGTGCTGTGTGGGAGCCTGGAGGGGACGCGGTGTCTGAGGACCTTTCAAAAAGAAGATTAAAAGGGCTGAAGTATTGTGGGTTGTCACATTGCTCCTAAGGTTAGCCGCAGCAGAGTGGAACATATTTTTCATGTGGTTGCTGATGCTGTTGAGTTCTGATCAACAACTGTCAGAGCTCAGTTTCATTCTCGTGGGTCTTCTGTGCTCCAGGGCAAACTGGGGGCTTTTGGCCTTCTCAAAACTGGAGGTCAGTATTTGTGCTTTTTCTTGCAGCTACACTTAATCCTCTAGGAGATGGTACTCTTGTGCTCTTTCAGTGCAATTATTACTTAGAAATACCACAGAGGAAGCCCAGCATACTGAGAATTGTCTTGGCAGCAAAGTACATGAAGAGCAGACTTTAATTTTTAAATTTAATCTCTAAATATGCTTTTCTCCTTTTAGATTTGGTATCTTTCCTATATAATTTAATTTTGGGTAAGAAAGGGTGGGTTGACAAGGGTTTAGTTTTTTTGGTTTTGCTCTTACCTCACCATTCTTCTATTCTTCCTGGGTTAGCTTCACATGCACAAGTTGATTCTGTGGAAGGACGTGTACAAACCAAACCACCTCCATGCTCCACTTTGTCAGGTTTTTTTAAGGTTTGAACATAAATGCTTCTTCCCCATTTACCAGGAGACAGGGCATGAGCACTGTGTAACTCTGCGTGAGCAGCAGAGAAAAGCGGATGCGTTCCTGCTCATGGCAGGCTATCCAGCGCTGAAGAGCACACAAGAGGAGCTTTTCCTGAGTAAGTTTGCAATGCCTTTCTTAGCACTGCCATGTAAGTCCCCTTTTCATATGCCACTGTCCCTTTCATGTAAATTGAGGAAACCCAGCAGCTCTCATTTCCAGCATGAGACATGTGGAGGAAATGGTGTATTTCTGGGAATGTATTAAATAAAATCCCCACATCAAGCATAACTTTAGTGGAAGAAAAGAGGATATTCCCTCCTGGCCCCATTAATGTAGGTTGTAATTGATTGGCTCTGTCAAGTGTAAGGCTTGAAAAGTCTACTGAGAGTCTTGTTAGGATGATCATAGTTGAATTTGACCAAGTTAATCATCTCATGCTACCTTCTTATGCATCCTAACATTGTGTCAGAGGGTATGCCAGTGAAATTAGGGTCTCATTTTCTGAGACATATAAAAACCTGGAGCTATATCCCTAAGAATTCACATCTGGGGGCCCAGTCATGATATTTCCCTCCCTGCCCCAACACTATCACATCACTGGTGCCTTTGCAAAGCTCTCTGTTTATCAGGTGTAGGGTTGGAAAGTCTGCTCACATGTATTGGTTTGTAGGAGGGAGTCACAATGTTCAAAGGTGTGAGCAAAATTCTACTACAAGCCCAAATAAAAGATCGTAACCAGAGTGTTCGAGTCGTGTTTTGGGGGAAGAGGACCAGCAGCAAGAGTACAATTACTGCTTGACTGTTTGTAGCATTAGCATTTATATTGTGTTTTCTGCTTGGTCTTGGACAGGGAATTGTTTGCCATTTGAGCTATTTGTTTATAACTTTCTTATACCGGGAAGTTTTAAATGTAAAAACATACCATTGTTTGAGTTGGCTCTGAACAACACTCCTAAAACCTTTAATGGACTCTGAAGGAGGGCAAGAGCTCAGTGGCTCACTGTTCCATCCCTCCTTTGCAGGAACATCCTCTGCAAGTGCTTCCCTCCATCAACTCTTAGGCTATTGCCCTTTCTAGTTACACAGAAACTGCACAGTTGGACTGCCAGGACATGGGGAAGGGTGTTACTGTCCCACATTTCACAGGACCTGTGGGATAAGGGTTTTTTTTTGTGGCAGAGAGTTGTGTAGGTGTTAGTGGAACAGCTCTAGCTGACCTCAATTCCAAAATCATCTTTTTGCGCTGCAGCTGTCTGCTGATAGAGTCCTTGTTGTAAAATGTCATATGGACCAGAGGCAGCTCACAGCTGACATCTGAAAAGGTTATGTTTTACCAGCAGCTTGAGTTTCTTTGTTTTCATAATGTTGAGTGAACCTGTTTTAAATTTCACTGGGGCAACCAGGGACACTGATTGATAACCTCAGAGCATCCTGTAGCTGAATCTACATGAGCAAATTTACACAGAAAGTCTTGTCACTGAACTCCTGAGGGGTAAAGATGGAGCTCCTCTTCAGCACTCTATGTATTATGCAAATGATACTGCAAGTAATAGGGTGCTGTGAGGAAACATTCTGATCTTTTTTTCTTTAGTATGCTCATCTGTTTTTTTTCTTTTAAATGGTTTTAATTTTTTAAAATTTTGGCAGCTAGCAAGTAGAAAGTTGTTGCTGTTGGGCTGGAGCAGACTGGTGTAGTCTAAGTTGTTGCTTGTTGACTTATCCTTGCACAACTCCCAGGAAAATGTACTGCAGGCTTTGCTCCATCTGGCTAAAAGCCCCATCCTCTGTAAGGCACAAATTGAATTAAGAAACAAAGCTGTTTTCTACAGTCTGGCTGTTGCTACTCAGTCAGACACTGTTAGAAACCATTTTAAACATGGATCCCAAAGTTGATTTCATGTTAAGTACAAATAGGTGCTAGAAGGCAGTATCTTTGTAGCCAAAGGTTGAAAATGGTATTGATTTTTCCAATTGTCAGTGCCAGATTTGGAATATGAACATGCCCTATTGTTCCAGGCAGACTTGGTTGGTAATAGATATTTTCACGTATTATTCAGGTGCCTGAATATTGGCAGTAGGATTCTTGGAGATCTTGGCGGACTTTCCAGCATTAAAATTCAGCAGAGTCTGAATTTTGCCAGGATATCTACCTAGCAAACAGCTCCAAGATAGGTGTGGGACGGGGCAACCCTAGCCTGGTGTTAGGGCCAGGTGCTGGCAGTAAAGACTGCCTCTCCTAAGCCTTGGCGATAGAAGAGTTTGGGAAACATAGTGCTACTTTAGTAGATGTATGGGTTTAAACAAAATAAAGTGAATCTGTCAGCCCTTTCCCCAGTCACACTGGTGTCTTGAGGTCCCTCCTCCAGGAGCCTGGGATCCCAGAGGTGCATCTCTCAGCTGAGAAGCATTCCCAGTCTGCTTCTCCCAGGCTGAGACAGACCTGTTGCAGTGGCAGGGTTTGTGGTCAGCCGCCAAGGCACCTGCTGGTGTGTCAATGGGAAAAGTCCCCCAGGAAGATGCACGATAAAAATTGAATTCCTTCTCCCCTAAGGTCACACAATATGAAGCTGTCTACCGTGGAGCTCTTGGGGAAATGATTAATGGGAACCTTGGAAATCTAGAGCTGCACCACTGAGTGTGTCAGGTGTATGACCTGAAAGCTCTGACATCTCTACAATTGCAAGCTAGAAGGAAGTGTGAGATAGCACAGCTGTTTTGGCCTCTCCTCTGTCATCTCCCAGCTCCTTTGCAGCTCAATCCAGTCTCAAGATGGATCCAAAATACAAATACAAGCTGGGAAATTTCTGAGCGAACTATGTTCTTCCCTGCATCCTTCTCTCATATCTGCACCAGCTCTGTTAAATGAGGAGCAGAAATACTGAAATGCATTTAGTAATGACTTAGCTTCTTTATTTCTTTTCCTCCTCTGTTGTTCTCAGAAATAGGCAGTGAGTGGTTGGATCATGGGGTTGCTATGGTGAGCTTTAAGATACACCTTTGATCATAGTTGGTAAGTGCCAGCAAGCATATTAATTCCAAGCAGTCCATATGCTTCCAGACCAAAATATCTCTCTCTTGCTACTCTTCATTTTGTTGAACACTTAGCCTGCTAGTTCACAGACTACTGTGTCTTACTGTGCTGCTCCAAGAAATCAGTTCAAGTTTGATATTGCCTTTTCTCGTTGGAGCGGCAGCTGGCAGAATTACTGCCTGAAAGGGGCTTGTGGGGTCAGTCTTTTCTCCCAGGCAACCAGCAGCAGGACAAGAGGACACAGTCTTAAGCTACACCAGGGGAGATTTAGGCTGGACATTAGGAAGAAGTTCTTCACAGAAAGAGTGGTTGGGCATTGGAATGGGCTGCCCAGGGAGGTGGTGGAGTCACCATCCCTGGAGGTGTTTAATAGAAGATTGAATATGGCACTCAGTGCCATGATCTGGTTGTCAAGGTGGTGTTTGGTCGTGGGTTGGTCTGGATGATCTCAAAGATCTCTTCCAACCTATTTGACTCTGTGATTCTGTGACCCTTTCTCTTCATGGACTCCAGCTACCTCAGCAAAACCCATCTATAACAATCCTGGTTTCAGGTAATCTGCTGTAGATTTAGCTATTTAATGGGAATTCTGGATATGTTAAATGAGACACTGAGATTCCTCCCTTGAAAATAAGTAGCAGAACTCCTGCTACAGATGAAGGAGACTGGGTCAGATGATTTTGCCCCAACAAGCACTCTGCAGCAAGGATGGCTGGGTGGTTGTTTTCTGGCCTTTGACTTCGCTCGTTCTACAATGGATAAATGCCTCCTACCTATGAAAATATTTTGCTGTCCTGTGTAGTTCTATACAAATATAAGTGAAAAGCCAAGCGACAGGGAATGTGGTGCTCAGTTCTTTTCTGTGATTTATGCTCTGGTTTATCCGGCGAGGCAGCCTACGTACCCGAGAGAACAGTCTGAGTATCTGTGTGAGCAGAGATCAGATAGCAGGCTGCCTTGGCTTGCTGGGCTGCAGGGCTTTAATCAGCTATTAGAAGATGATATTGGGAAATGTAATTTACAAAGAGACTCTGTTCAGAGAGTTTTGAGTCTTTTGTCAGTTCTAATAGAGTATTCAAGAGGAAGTTTGCTATTTCAGTCTAGTTCTTTTGGGTTTATTTTTTATTTTTGTGTGCTTCTTTTTCTGCCAAGCAATTGCCCGCTGCAGCTATTTGCTAGGAGTTGCTTTTCTAGGCTTCTTGTTATTATCCTGGCTAAAAAATTGTTATTTACTTGTATGGTAATACCTACAGCTTCTAATCTAGCATCAAAGCTGCATTGTGATAGATGTTACACAGTTTATTAAAGATGGGTATTTGTTGTCTTAGGAATGTATGGGCTTACTTTATGATAGCAAGAAGGGACAGAACAAGGTAGCAGGGAGGCATTCAGATGCCATATATCAATGACAATCACACCAGCTTGTTTTGAAATGGCAAAGGTTCGTGCCTGTGGAAAAAAAATATAGCGCCTAGAAAATGTTGTTTTCCCCAGTAAAACAGCAATTATCAAAGTGTTTTCATTTTTGTTCCCTCAGAGAATATTTGCAGTACTTTTGCAGCATAGAATGGGTTTTGCTACTATTTGCAGGACTACAGCCAATTTCACCAATCATTGGGCACAAGAGGTTTCTTTAAACCAAAATTGGGAAATCCTGGGTAAGAAATATGCATGACAAACATTAGTTAAATATACACTCCTTTGAATTAAGACCTGGCCTGAGCCTCTTGTAAGTCCTTGCCTTGGTTTAGATCCTGCAAGCTTTCGCATATTCCAGAGCTTCTGCAGCAGTTAGTGCGGCTCGTGTTACTCCTACTTGGCTTAAGTCTGCTACAATTGTGTTACAAGAGGCAGCATTACCGACCTTAAAGGAATTAAATGGGTATTATTTTTGGATAAATCTGAGTATTTGTCATATGCTGAACTGGATGGTAGCATTAGCCAGGCTGGGGACTGGCTGGTTTTTGTGCAGCCCTACCGAGAAGGACCGTGGAGTTACTGTGGACAAAATGTTAAAGGCGAGCTGACATTGTGAGCACGGCAAACTATCTGCAGGAATGCACTATGAGGAGCTTTCACAGCAGATTGGTATTTTCTTCTACCCTTTAGTGCCCCCTCAGTTCAAGGAGGTTGTGGAGTAGCTGATGGGGCCTGAACATGCTGAGCACATTCAGTGTGCGAGGAAAACGGTAGCAGTGAGTTTGAGACACTGAATTTCAGAGTACGGCAAAGGGAGAGCTGAATGTGTCCCAGCAAGCACAAAGTATGGGAATTTCCCCTCCTGTGGGAGTGGAGAGTTTAAATGTTATCTTCCTGATCTTAAATGCCTTCTCAGCAACCCTGCCTGTACCAGTGGGATTTGTCCACCTACGTCTGGTGCTGTCCTTGGAAGAAAATCAGCTTTTGCATAATCAGTTTCAATAGGAGGGTGCCTAAAGCTTGTGAGGTCAGGTTTGTTTTGTTGTCTTGTTTTGGGATGTCTTTTTTACCTTTTTTTTTTT
>VZTI01005973.1:371229-487760 GCA_013397865.1 Struthidea cinerea
TGGAACAACAGTGTATTTCTCCTGCCAGCAAGACATCTCTTCCACCTTGGAACTGTACAGCTTGCGCTTCTGTTTTTTTTGCTGGCTCCTACGCTTGGCTTTCTGTTGCTGCTGCTGCTGCTGGCTGCTGCTGCTGGTGAGCTTATTTCAGAGATGTGCCAGGCTTAGCATACAGATCCAAATTTAGGTCTCTCTGCCTTCAAACAGAACAGAAGGTCTACAGAAGTCATTTTTTAGTGTGACTGTTCAGAATAGCTAATTGGCTTGTTGGCTGTGCATGAGACTGCACAGCATCCTTGGACCCAGCCATGCTGGGCACTTGACTTTTCTTCTTTTATGCCTTCATTACTTGCCATGGTGATGGCCCTAGGTGACAGCAGCCTCAGGGAAAAGTTGGGAACAGAAGCCTCCAGCCAGGCTTGATGTGGGACTAGACTTAATTTTACTTCTCAAGACTGTGTCACTTCATCCCACCCAGGCCTGTTTCCTTTTCTTAACTTACTGGTTTCCTGATTCATTTTGTCTCTTCTTCATATTTCTACTGGCATACTGGTGCTGCCTGGCAGGGAAAGATGTTTTCTGAGCAGAAGATGGCATAAAAGGACGGAAGAGAGATAATTTCCCTAACGCAAGGTGGATTAGTGTATACCTTTGTAAGGACTGTTAGCCAGGAGGGCTGTCTTAGCTCTTAGACTGCTTCGAGTTGCAGAATGGCTGGAGCTGGGAGCTGGGACATTTTAGGAATCAGAGAGCTATTTCTGGCTTGTTTGGGTAGGAGGGGGTTGGAAATTATTGGGCTGGTGAGAAACAATGTGGCATGTAACTAATCGCAAGGCAAATATTGCCTTGTATGTGTGTTAATTATCGTGGTTTAAAATTGATTGGCAGTTAACTACTTAGTAGTTGAAGTCCTTTATGTCTTCAGGTTTAACATCTAAACTGTGAGGGAATTCACGGCTCTCAACAGCTGGCTAGAAGCACATTTTAAAAGGTGCCTGCAAGTTGACAGTTACTTGACTTGCCCTATGTTGTTCGGTAGTACAGCCGTAGTAAATGTATAACTCCAGGAGTCTACTTGTAGATGTGTCTGGTTACTGTATTTCTTTCTTCCTAGATTTTTAAGGAGCTGGTATTTGAGTAAGCAAAAGCAGCTCAAAGGTGTTGCATCATCACTGGTTGCTTTATTGATTACTTAAGCCTCCTTGACCCTCTCATTAAAAGGTTTTGAGCCCTCACAATGTGCTGCGTTGCGCAAGAGCTGTGCCAGGTGAGCAGCACCCTGTGCCACAGCTGCCAACTGCATGCTGCACCTTTCTTTCCTTCCAAAATAGTCTTCATTTTAATGGAGTTGTCTTCATTTTGACCTGGTACAGGTCTTGTGATGGGGTTTTATGCTGCATTTTGAATGCAAAAGTTTAGCCAAAAAAACCCCAGTGAAATAAGCTTTGAATCTTGCCTCACGTGGTGTGGATCTGTGGGAGGAAGTTGGTAGTAGGTACTTGAATAATTTCCAACATTGCATGTTAGTCTTGGGTGGAATTAAACTGCTCTAAAATGAGCTGCTGCCATGGGAACAAGGTATTAATGATTTCAGGGTGCTGAAGAATGCTTAGTCAGGATTTGGGAGAATAGCCACCCAAATCATTACCTCCTGTGTCATTGTGAAAAACGAGGTTCACTCTCCTGTTAGAGTTGAAAAGTTTAATAAAGGACAATAAGGGACAAAGGAAATAAAGCAAAAGTTACAGCGCTGGGTGCTTTGGCGCTCAGCCAAGAGCACACCTGTGGTCTCGGAGACCTGCTTTACATACACTTGGAGTATTACATATTCATAAACAATTATACATATTCAAAACCCTTTCCAGTAACTTTTTAGAATGGAATTTCAGTGGTTTCCCGGAATCAACAGATAGTTGCGTATTCAAGCTTTTTTCAGTAACAATCTAGATCTCTTATCAGTAGTTGATAGATGGTGCGGGTAGGACAGCTGTAAGTTTTCAGGTTAAATGACAGAAAAGAAAAAAAACAAACCCCCCCACCTTTTCATAGACAAAAGCTACTCATTTTAACATTAGCAAAAAGCCAATTATTATAGCATCTATGTATCACATCTTCATTACTTGTTTCTGCATCATGACATTCCTGCTTACGGCCTTAACATCAGTAAATGGAACATGGGAAGGAGCTAAGGTTGCCTTTAGGACTCTGAGGCATTTCAGTGCAGTAGTAAATGGCAGAAGTGACTCCTGAACTGCCCTTCATGAAGAATCTCTCCCTTTTGTTTGACACCATTGATGCCTTATCCGGCCTCCTAGAAACAGAGACTAAACAGAATAAGGGAATAAAAGTAGTATTTATTTGAAAAGCCTTCAAAGGCACACCCTGGGGAGCCAGAGGCTACTGCCAAGATGGACCCCAAAATGGATGATGGGTCACGGGTTCGTCACACTTTTATAGGTTTGGTTCATTTACATATAAAGGTTAATTCTCCAATTAAAGCTTCAGTTTATTAATGTAATTTCCCCAAGTTTGCCCCCCCCTTTTGGAGTCTTTGGTTTACACAGTTTGGGCCTAGAACGGTCTGAGTGTCCTTGGAAAGCAGGCCTGGAGAGGCTTTGTTATGTCTAACTAGCACGAGAGAGCAGAAATTAACAAGGTACAAGAAACCTCAGGGCTACACACGAAGTGTTACAGGACTTGAAAAATATAAAAGTTAAAGCCTAAGGCATCACCAGTGGCTCTGTGCCGCAATGATTGAGTTTGAGGATGGAGCTGGGAGCGTGGCTGGTTTGTTGTTATCAGCAACTGCCGTGTTGAGGGGGGATTTGGAGTAGGTCACTTAAAGGAACTGAGGACCAGAGCTCTTCCCCTAAACCCTTTAGCAAGGTGTGAAGAGTAGGGAGGGGGCTGTTGCTGGTCTCCAGGCATCCCTTAAGGGTAGTTCTTTGCAGAGATACCTGGCATAAGACTGCCTAGATCTGGACCAAAACGTGTCATCTTTATGCCATTAGCTCCATCCCCAGCCTAATTCAGCAGCAACCAGAAATCTGTGTTTTTTCTATTTTGGGGTTAAGTATCTACTTGGCTGGCATTTCTATCCCCAATTCATTAAAATTAGAACTACTCTGTAAGACCTCAGCCATTCGTTAACCAACAAACCAGTGCTGATTTTAATTTCCATGGCTACAATTTAATTTTGCCCAAAGATTATAGATACTTCTGTGATTGCCTTTCGGTAGGCTCACTGGTACTTCTGCCATGACACTGTTATTACTAGCAGGGACATACTAAT
This sequence comes from Struthidea cinerea, assembly GCA_013397865.1. Classification (NCBI taxonomy): domain Eukaryota; kingdom Metazoa; phylum Chordata; class Aves; order Passeriformes; family Corcoracidae; genus Struthidea; species Struthidea cinerea. The sequence goes on from VZTI01005973.1 coordinate 374,522, forward strand.
GCCTTCCTGCTTAAACCTGTCTGAGAATCTATTAATGGGGTGGCCTACTTCCAAATTGCAAAGAGGAGCAAAAGCTCATCAGGCAGTGTAAATGGTGATAATTTCAGCAAATGCTTTCTGTGTAAGGAGATTGATGTTTTAAGTGTCCCAGCAAATTGGTAATAATGATCAGCAATTCTCTACCATTCTTCACAAAGGAATGGGTCTTTGAAAGAAGCAATTAAGTGCAGCCGCCTTGTGGACCGAGCTAATGCTGACTTCTCTCATTGTTCTGTAAGTTAACTATTAGACCCACAAGTCATGTTTAATGAGCTTTTTACTTCCAGCCCAGCAAGGAGCCTGTAATGAAGCTGGGGAAATGTGACCAGCATTTATGGCAAGCGCCTACTGCAGCTTTCAAATGACACTGGACAAAGCTGTGATTTCCTCATAGTGGAAATGGGATAAACCAGGAGATGAGCCATAATTCTGCAACATCTGCTGTTCTGTTGAGCTGTTTGCTCATCTTACAGGTAGTGACTGCAGAATGAACATCAGGTGGTTCCCCAATGCAATGTGTAGAAAGATTTCAGATTGGGTTCTGTTTACATTCTGACTCTATATTCATAGATGCAAGAAAGAGATTTAAATTGAAGGTAAAAATGAATGCAAAAGCTTCAGTGTAGGCATCCTTTAACTTTGCTGCAGGAGACATTATTGGCATGTCTGTATATTGCAGTAACCCCTGAACAGCTTCGCCTGCCCAGCTGCAAGATGACAAAATTTAAAGCCCTTGACTGAAACCCGGGGACCAGTTTTTGCATCCTGTGTTCTGCTTAACGGGAAAACTCAGTTTTCTGATTCAGTCTCCTCCTGAGCCTGTGTAACCTCCTTGTACTCACAGTGTCCTTCACAGGGTGACCCTGCCTGAGTGAAGAGCAGAGGTGCTGCTAGCTCATTTAGTAGATTCAAGGTCCTGCTTTGGAGAAGACACAAAGCAATCGGTCACTATCCACACTGATGCCAGTCATCCTTTTACAGACCTTTTTCCCCTAAGTTAGGTGTTTTCCAGACTAATGGGTCCCAGACTATTCGGTCGTTCCTTAGACTGACTTTTAATCATTCTTGCTGCCTTTCCGTGGGCGTATTCCAGCTCTAATTTATCTTGTCTGAGGTGAGAGGACCAGGGCTTCACGTAGAATTCAATGTGTGAATTAGCTGTGGATTTATAATACTGTCTTCCCTACTTCAGTGTGGGCTCCTAATGAACTTCACTGATGACCTCCTGACTGGGAGATGAATCTTTAGTTCTGTCCTGTATTTCCCAACTTTTAAATGATTCTTCTATTCAGGAACTTCCCTTCTTATCCTGAAGCTTTTAGCTTTCAAGAACTTTAGATGAAGATTTTTATCATGACTCTTCTTGAAATCCAGATTATGTGAGATTAATCACTTTTCTTCACCTGGCTGCTGACATTTTGTGTGAACTCCAGGAGTCTGGAAAGGCAGGGCTCCCCTTACAGCAGCTGTATTGACTCTGCAAGGCACTTGTATTTATCTGGGCATCTGTTGTCCTTTATTAAAGGCTTCACAAAGTTGCCAGATACAAACATTAGTCATAGAGACCTTTGGTTCCCCAGATCCTTCCAAAATATTTTCTAAAGGCTGCATGTGTTTCATTTTTCAGTAACCCAGCTATCTGAACTATGTGCCGTTAAATTTTGATATGAACACCATCTAATCCTGATTTGTTATTGGTCTTTTTTCCTATTTGTACCAGAAGTCCTCCTATGATCATTGAAATTTCAGATAGACTCTGAAAAGGCTCCACTGTGAGAACCTCCCCAGTTTCTGTTTCTCTTGCAATGAGATCTGTATAGGTTTTAATGAGTATGGTTTTTGTTACTTACTTGAAACAGCTTTCAGATCAATTCCTGCTATGAAGAATATCAAGAGACTAGCTATGTATCTTTCCCCTATTTGCCCATTTTATTTTAACATCAATTCTCTTTAAAAGGAGAAAAAAACTCCCAGAGAAACATCTCACACTTGTAACATTTCTTGTTCTGGCAAGGCAAAAGGATCTTCAGATTTGGAAAATTAAATTTCTGACTCTTTACACAGATCAGTGCAAAGCAGTTGCTGCTGTAAACAAGAATTACACCCCGAAGTTTTTTTCTGGCAAGACAAAAATACTTTATGTAGAACTTAAAATGTTCATAAAAGTCTCTTCATTGCTCTAAATCCGAGCGGTCACATGTAAAGAAAAATTCAGTGCTGCTGTTTCCTCATTCAAGTCAGCTCCTCTAGGTATGACTTACTTCTCTCCTGTGTTTACCCAGTTCCGTCTGATAAGACCATCTATCTTTTGATCATGATGGGCTTGAACTTTGTGCAGGCAGGCTCAGAGCTCACATTGGCACATTGTGAGGACAGTTTGTGGCTTTTCACATTGATTTCTCTGTGCCGTTACAATTTATCAGCTTGTTTTCATCCCTTGGAGGTATGCAGAAGTGCTAATACTAACCTAGTTCTCTCAGTTTCTAGAAGCAGCTGAAACCAATGAATTCTGTAAGGAACTAAATATCTTTTCGTCTCAACTGTTGTAACATGGAGTCTGTGAAATGGTACCCAAATTGGGCAGTTAGCAGGCAGGTAAATGGCATTTCAGCACACAGGGCAATTTTTTTGCCTCTTTTCTTATTTCAAGTTGGAGCATTTTGGTTGGTACTTTTTACAGGTTCAAGCAGAATACATATTGAATTGCCAACTCTAGTGGGAAAAACATGCTCGAGGCTTCCTCAGCACCTGAGCTGCTTTGTCAATCAGCTCTCCTAGTTTGTTGTTGGGCTTTTTGATAAATGTCTTCACTTCTCATGTTTTTGTTATTATGAGAGCTAGAAGCCTGTATTTTCTTAAATAAAAGCTGATGTGACTCATGTTCATGTTTCACATGGGAAAATACACTGAAACCCTTTAAATTGAAAATGGAAAGGCAAGTTTTCACAATGAAGTAAATAGTACAGTAGAGACACCTTATTATTTTATGAATGCATTTATTATTACATAACTCCAGTCTCTGAACTTTTCGATAGGAAAAAGGAAATTTAGGATGCTCAGAGCTCAGTGCCCGAGCTGAGATGTCCTTTAGACACCTGTGTGAAAGCTGCAGGCTTTCGGAAGTGATGACTCTTGCTGTTGCTGTTGGAGTTGGTGAAACCTGTGGCTGCTCAGACCCTTGGAAACCAGGCTGGTTTTGTTTGGGTGTGCAGCTGTGGAGTTGGATGTGGATATCTGAGCATCACATTCTGGGTTTAGGGGCACATTGTCATCCTTACTGCCTGGTCTGCCTTTCCACATTGTTTAAGTTCACCTGCACCTTGGTCTCACGTCTGCTGAAGCCACTGACAAGAATCCCTTTTATTTTTCCACGCTTCATGGTTGAGCTGTGCTAGATCCTTACACGATTGTCTCTTATCATCTGGGGAAAATTATATGAAAAGGCGATTCCCAATGACTTTCCTGAAGTCCCCTTTGCTTTTAAAGATCATCACACTATATGTGTAAGTGTGGTATTAGCTGAGAGTTACTAGCTTTGATGTTGATCAGTACAACAGAGGTTACTAGAGTGCTTTTTTTGTTGCATGCTTGTGGTTTTAAAATTTGGCAGGAGGTACTAGGAAGAAAGGTAGGTGTTCTGACTTGGGCGTATGAACAGAAAGGAAATCAAAGCTAATTCAAATTCTCCAAGTTTCCTGTTTGATGCAGTGTTTTATACCTCATGACAGAATACACTGAACACAAGAGCCCCAAACTGCGTGTGTAGCAATAATGATATCCCAGAACTCTTCACATGCTGAAGGCTATGGCTGCTGTCAGTTTTACATCCTGATTCAAGCAAGCAGCCCTGCACTACATACCCCTGGTGTACAGTTTAGTCTCTGTAGGCTGGATTGGCATCACTGAACTGCTGCCCTAGAAAGGCAGAATAAATTGACTCTGTGTAATTCTAAAATACTGCAATAAATTCTTCAGAGGAGGTTGCTTCTCTAGATCTTTTTATGCTAGCATTTATATGGTAGAGATTTGTTTGGGTTTTTTTGTCTGTTTGTTTGTTTCACAAAGTTAGATGTTCTTTCATGTTATTCTTAATATAAGAATATTGATAATATATTGAATATTCAATAATATATATTGAATATATAGTCTTAATATATATTCCTAATTATTTTAGTTTTTCAGTTTTGGATACTGTATTCTTCTATTAAATGAAATAAAACTATGCTTAAACATTTCTGATAATGACCTCTTTATTTTCAGCTGAGGACATTTTGTTTTGAACCGCTGGTCTCAAGATTTATTTTCCCTATTTCCCCATCTTTTTTTCATCAGGTTTAAATGCAGAGTCATGATCATTATTCTCAAGCCTTCAATGTTCCCTCTTCTTGGTTTCAGTTTGATTACAGCTATAGCAGGAATACTGCCTTGTAATCCAACTCCAGATATATGGCTTTCTTTCACCAAGTAAATTCTCCTAGGAAATCCAACGTGTAAATTGATTTCAGGGCATGAGCTGAAAAGATTTCACAGATGTGGAGTGGTCAGAGTTTTTCAAATGTCAGTCCTGATTTCAGGTTAGCTTATATCTTTGATATGCCGCTTGAAAGTGCTGGAGAAGATTCTGGCTTGCAAAATGTGGCCGGCCGCTGAGCTCTTTGAAAGTGGATTCTCTTGCATTCTCTCCACTGGGATGTCCAAGTTGCTAGGTGCTTTTCATCACTGATACAACAAAAATGACCCCTTCTTTTTTTCCTCAAACTGAGGAGTACAAATGGCTCTTAAATTGTGGGAAAAACTGTTAGCTGCATTCAGAGAAGTGTGAGGTCTGGTTCTCTTTCAAATTTGAAGTTTATTTAAAGCCAACTACTGAAAGCCCTCAGCTTTCAGTATGTCTGTAGGCTCAGGTGCCTGTGGGATCTCTCTTACCCTTATCTAAAGGAGACATTGGTGCATTGCACTAGTGGATGTGTGGCAGAGCTGTTACTCATAGACAAAGAAATAACACTGCCTATTATCCATCCATCCATCCATCCATCCATCCATCCATCCATCCATCCATCCATCCATCCATCCATCCCATCTGTAGTGGAGAGATGCCAAATAGCATGCCAAATAGCATCAATATTTGGGGAGTAGGTTCATGTCACGCTCAGATGATGTGAGGCCCAGTTGCCCCTCCATTGAACTTTTTCTGAACTGGCACCCATGGACATTAAAACGGGTCCTACAAAACCATCTTACTTGTTTTGGGAAGGTTAAACAGCCTGGATCAGCACACTATGTCTGTCATTGATGACACAAGAGGTCAGAGCTGTCTTCCCTCCCAGTGAGAAGCAAACATTACCCCTCTTGGGAGCAGCTCACTGTCAAAGTTGCGCTGTTGTGTGATGAAGCCGGCATCCCAGGGTCAAAGCCTCTGTCCTGGATTTGCATTCCCATCTTGGTATGCTTTGGATAGGGGCTCCATGGATGGCTGAAAGCTGGGAAAGGTGCGTCAGGCCCACTCTTACAATCTCTGCAGTCAGCTGGGTAGGCAGGTAGCTCAGATCAGTGACTGGCAGGTGTTTCTGAGCCATTGTCTGCAGGAGATGATTGCTGATTCAAAAAGAAGAGACCGAGGTGAGTATACTCCCATGTAAAGAGTATAAAAAGCCAATTTTCATAAGAATGTGCCTAAATCTGAACCACATGCATTTACTCACCAGCCTTTCAGACTATCCTAGCTGTTTTGACATTCAATATTTAGAGGTAAAAATCCACCCCAACCTCTCTTTCATGTAAGTTCAGTAATTGCTGCAAATCATTCTGCATTTAGTTTGGAATTGCAGTGTAGATGGTTCTGAAATCAGTCTTTGAAAATGCTATTAAATGAGGATGTGGGCATGAGTGAAACACCTTTGACCCTTGGAACTTCCCTGGGCTGTTTAAAATAGTGATTGGTATCTTCTCTTACACAGTCCAGTCATCTTCCTGTGTGTTTTACTGAGCTATATATTCTGGGCACTGATTGATGATCTCTGGACAATCTTGCTACTGCAGTTGTAAAAGGTGCTACTCCCCGCCCCTGTATTTTCCTGGGGGTAATGGACCCATAACAGAAACAGCAGAAGGTAACATGCATTGGTAGCTTCAGTAAAAAATCCAGTATCTCAGCCTAAAAATATTTCTTAAGCTGCTCCAAGGAAATTCTTCAAAGCCAGGGCAGAGTCAGGGCTCCTGTTCAAGACAGAGGCACAGTTCCTCTGTTAGTGTTACATTCTCAGATATGCCACTGTAAAGCTGATGGATTTTTCTTAAGCTGCCTTTTTCTGTTTTGACAAGGACTGGAGAAAAGCCGAAGTGTTATCTGCTCGGGCTTTCCCTCCCTTAGGATTTTGGGAGCACAGGACCTGGAGGCTTCTCTTGCAATCCACAGTACAATTCCAGCTGATTTGAACAGACCCAGAACCAACCTCATGCTCTTGTCTCAGGTGGTTGTCTTCCTAAGTTGTTGCTTTCCTTTCTCTGTCATATTAGATCTGGGGTAGATTATATTTTCCTTTAGGCCACAGTTCTGGGAACCAGGGGATTGCCCAGAAAGGCAGCCCGAAAGTGCTGAAACATCTTGCATATCTTGTATCTCCTATTTGAAAACCAGGAAGGAAATAAAAGAAAAATAAAATCCCATGGTGTGGTGTTTTGTTGTTTTTTGTTTGGTTGTTTTTTGAAGTTGGCCTGACGAGTTTCACAGTTTGGCTCATGAGTATGTAGTGCTGTATCTTAGCAGTTCTGTGAACATGCAGGAGTCTTGGCAGTCACGGGGAGTCATGATGAAGGACAAATACAGCCTCATAATTATTCTAGTGTCTCTGAACAAGGAAAATGCCTTAGTGTCTGAAACCGCATAGTTTCTAAGCTTCCGGGATGCTCCCCCTCTTGTCTTGTGACTTCTGCAGCAGGAACACAGAAAGCAATGTTGGCCATCCAGCTACGTATTCTGGGCAGGTTCCTCTTGCTTAGTGCCGAGATAGGCTGGTATCTGTTTGAAAAGCGCTGTTGGCACATGTATCCTTTGTCCTCAGCCTGTCGGTGGTGCTTCAAGGTAGGAAAAACTTCTCTTTTGGAAGAACTTCTAGAGCAAACAGGAGCTATGTTTTAGCACAGAAGCTCTGAACGACTTTGCTCATCTGGAATAGGACTCTTAGCTTGATCCCTCAAGTTCTTGTTACTTCAGAAAGCAGAGTCATGGCCAAGGATCTCAACAAAGAGCTGTCAAGCCTGGGCTTGCTGTGAAATGATATGGAGTTTCCTGACACAGAGCAGCTCTCCTGCAGACTTCCCACATGCCCTGTACCTCGGGTTGTGGGGCTCCATTCCTTGACTTGGTCTTGACAAGCATTCTCTCTTCTGTGGGTCTTACCCGGACCGTGTCTCTTTGAGGGGGAAGTCAGTAGCAACACCTATAATTTGCTGCTTATAATTTGCTGCTTATTGTTTCTGGGGGTGGGGAGTGGTTTCAGGGCTCCATGTTAAGAATTTGTAGTTTAATAAACCAGGCATCATCTCGCCTCTTAAATCAGGACAAGTTGTCTCACTGCTGTCTTTTCAGGACAGTGTTGGCAGACGGGTCGGACACTCTGTGGCCTCTGCAGACTATGACAACAGCATAAATCATGACCTTGAGGACAGTAATTGTAGCTAAATCATTCCCTTATTGCTTCTATCAGCAGCATTCTCCATGTCACAGCCATGGCTTTTGTCTGACACCTATGCTACCCCTCTATTATGCTGATAATCTGCCAGTCTCATCTTTATGTATTATTTGTATTATTTTGCTTGCTGGAAGCCCCTTTCACGTACCAGCCCAAGCAGTTTCACTCTTGGAATACCTATTTAAAACAAAAAACCAAACCTAAAACCCTCCGTGGAAAGACCAGCTTTACGTTTAAAACAGATGCCTGTTTGTCAATGCAGGCATAAAATAGGTAATGACTTGGCATCTTGCCAGTTGCTCCCATTCCTCTGCCATGAATAATGAGATAATGTGTTTCAAATTAACTCTTTGTCTTACACTGGCAGATCCCAGGAGAAGAGTTGCCAAATGTGCTTGTAAAACATGGTTAATGTAGATCAATCTCCTTCTCTTTACAGAGGCAACCGTGTTGAGTTCGGAGTTAAATTTGGTAACTGGGAATAGGAGAGGAGAACAATTAAGAGCTGGGAGAAGATTTTTCTGGCTGTGATTTAAGAAGGGGTAACGGAGCAGATACTTCAGGCCAGATATAAGAGACTATTTCAGATCCTAATTCTTGGTGGAATAAATGGGAAAGCCAATAAAACACAGACCTATTGTAATGAAATCAATGGTAAATAAGGAATGTAAATAGCTTATTGAATATGATCCCTACGGTGGTCTACAAGGAAAATAGAAGAGAAAGTTCTCCTGTCCAAACTTGTCCTTACTGTGGTAATGAAAATGAATATGTGAAAATGAACTCAGCAAATCGGAAGCAAAAAATTAGTTTCTCTTCTCTTCTGAGCAAAAGCACGCAGGATAAAAACTTTATTTTTGTTACTGGAAATTTCTTTGCTAAGCTTTAGGCAGGGAAGAATGTTACTTGAACCAGGTAAAAACACATTCCAGATTCCAGAAAATGAGTCCTTAGCACTGAAATGCTGATGCAATGCTAAGTACAGTTTTATAAATAACACATTAATAAAAAAACCCAAACCCGAATATGTTTAAACCAGTCCCAGTGGTCTGCATTAGATGAACTACAACTGGCAGAAGCAGAGATATTAAATCTTTAATCACTTTCACAAAGAGGAGGAGACCTCCAAAGATGTGCAGCTCTCTGACATTGAGTCACTTTTAGGAAATATTAATTTAAATTTGACTACCAAAGTCTTTTTGATCTTTCCAAATAGTTGTAACCAGGAGAATACTAAAAGGCCTTCTCTCTATGTAAATAGCTCGTCTCAAAATTTATGTGGATGTGATCTTAGCTGAGACAAACATCTTCTGTGTACATTGAAATACAGTGTGAGCTATGGCAGAGAAGATGAATTTCAGCCAAAGATAAATATAAACAGTACATTTCGAGCTTTAGCAGAAGGTATTTCTGGTTGCAGCCTAATAGGCAGCTGCCTCTTGCTTGCAGCATTGCTTTGGCTTCTGACGAATGGGTGAAGATGATGTGCTTGACATTTTGTTGCAAATTTTAGAGTCCTGCTACTTTGAGCATCTCTGCATTTGTTGAGCAGTGCACGTGTATATTTATGCTCCTTTTGAGGAGCAGGTGTCCTGCATTGAGACTATCCATCAGTCTTTGCAGGACGAGGACATAAATAATTTACATCACTTTAATTGATGGGGCTGTTGCAAAAACATCTCTTCAAATACATTTACTTTGCTCACTGTTCCTGGTTTTAATGGACAAAACCTGTCATAAAATAAGTGCAAGTACTCAGCAAATCAGGTTTTTCTTTGTCAGTTCTGCTCATCTGGAATGTAAGCCACCTCTTGGAATGAGCGTGGATAGCTCCATAGATACTTGAATTCAGCCTAATTCCTGTGGAATGAGAAATTTAGTGGGAGACATAAGACACAGACCAAACCACAGCTGAAAAATATTTGACATTTATCTCTGTAAGCTTCTTTAAGGTGCTTAAAGCTGCTCAAGTGGTGTTGAAGGAGGGCAGTTCTGCAGGAGCCAGGCGTTGTGAGCCATGCCAAATGATATGAGCTGGAGGTCTGGCTCACTAAAGCTGATAGTTACAAGTCCTGAGGGCACGTACTCCTAGCTGCCGGGGAAACAAACAGCTGTTGTGGGACAATAAACCCTCTTGAAATTGAGTAAGTGCTGGTACCTATCTTCATATCTTCTTCTATCTAGGTGTATGTGTATCCAGATACATATGTGGACACGTATCTATGTGTTTATATACGAAAAGAGGGAAGGGATGCAATATATTCCAATTAGGATATTTCATGTTTGAATGTTTTTGAAAGAGTTGCATGTTAGAAGGGGCAGGAAGACAGGTTAGAGTTGGTAGCACTTGGAGCTAGGGGAATGCACAGTTGCTTATTAGATGCAAACAATTTCAGGCTGTTGAAAATTGTCAAACATAATTTTACTACTTCTGGGAAGGTCACTGGGTTTGACTGTCTTCTCATTGTAGGCCTTGGCAGTGGACTCCATGAGATTGCTGGTGAGTGCTCTTAGTAGTTTTAGACTTTTTTCTCGCAGAAGATGAACATGTAGGGAAAAGCAATCCCAGAGTACTGTCAGTTCATCACTGTTGGCAAGTGGAGAGTTGGTCCTGATGCAGGATCGAAATGAAGTTGCTTTCAGTTTGGCATGAGACATGTAAAACAAATATGCTATTATGCTGAATGAATGACACCTTCCTTTGGCACTTCATCCAAACCAAATCAAAAAGCCACATCATTGACTGGAAAGAAAATGCTTGCAGCCACAAAGCAAGCAGGGCACCAAAAGGGGTCTGTTTAATCATTTCATGTGTTGCTAATGGGAAAATACATAAAGCAAGTCATTTGCTGAAGCAGGCACTTTAAAGACTTTCACAAGTCAGGGGTTTTTAATGCTCTGTGAGTATTACTGCCCAGTAATTGGTGTCATAACTTTTACTGGTGACTGTCCTGCAGAGAAATTACAGTCTGTGCCTGAGAGATGCAGCGAGAGCTCTTGCCACAGGGAGTTTCATGTCATAGTCTGGACTTAATATAACATAGGCAGCAGAAGGTTAAAAGGACAGAAAGCAGAAAATATAATCTGGAGACTTGGAGGTGACAGTAGGGAGGGAGCAATCACATCTTGCAGCCAGATATATCTGAAGAGCTGAAGATAACTGGTTCATAAAATCAGTTAGTCACCTGGAGAGCTCCATAGCCAACGTCTGTCCTCATAACAGTGTCTGTGATGGAAATGTGGGTGTCCTGGACCAGAACCTTACATTTGAAGTCTGTTGGGAGTTTTGAACATCCTATGACTATTTTAGAATGTAATATGTACCACATACTGCTGTGGATGTCTGGTGTTCACATTTCTCATTTGTCAGCTCACAGACTAATTTTCCCAGCTGTGTGGCAGCAAAACCACTCCTAGGCTCCAGATCAGTTGGTAGTGGGTTTTTGTTAGCAAAAGACATTGCTTGCACCAGTCCCAGCAGATATTTTCTTGGTAGTTTGAAACACAAAGGCAATCTAATGTTTTTGTCTGCATGGTAATTACCTCCTTAGGCCTGACTCAAGGTACCAAAGGGTACAAGACACGGGGTCACATGTGTCTTACACAATACCTATATGGGACCTATTTATAAAATTAGTTCACGTGATCAGCCACCTGGTGTTCTGCACTGAGCTTCTTGGCTGGATGTTCTTTCTGCTGCTGCCTGAGAAAAGTGGTTTGAAAGCCAGAGGAGTCCAAGGAAGCTTTTCTCAGCTGGTCCTGCCCAAACTGGCATTGCTGTGTGTAAGTTACAGCCCTCAGATATATATCACCATTTGATTTTTAGGGCTGTTTCCGCCACACAGCAATCATAAATGCTTGCAAGGGAAAAAAAACCCAACAATCACATTATGAAGTAGATTAACTTTTGTTTCAGCTGCTCTTTTCTTCTCAATGTCTTCCATCACTGCCAGGAACTTCTGTCTGAGACAATACATAGGAAAAGTTTAGGCTTTTGATTTCATGCTACCGTTCTGGGTGAGCCATCGTGCATAAACCAGCAGTGATTTTTCACATTGACAGCACACAGATACTGTTTGTTTAGCTTAGTCATTCTATGGGAGGCAAGGCTGAGGGAATGTCAGCTTGTTTTCTGAAATGCCAGCCTTCTCAGCCAAGAGCTCTCCCTTTGCTGTACGTTCAGAGCTGCTGTTGCATTTGAGGGATGCCTCCTAGCTGGGGGTATTTTTGCATAATACCTACCTGACAGCTGTTTAAAAAAAACTGCTACTTTGCATAATTTTTGTGTATTTTTTTATCTCATTTATTAAAGACCAGCATTCATTATCTATATGAAAGGTACAATTCATGTTTGCCTAAGTATGTTAAAATTGCAGAAAATGGCCCAGTGCTTCACTGTAAGAGGTGTTTCTCTGGTCAGTCCTGGTGTCTTCTGAACATGGAGAAATTCCCCTCATGAAGAAGTGTTGGTTTCTGATTTTTGTGTCTTAAAATAGTGTAGTGCAGAGTGTGGTTTTGGTTTTGCAGCTTCCTCTCTGTGTAGTTCCAAGCTGACAAGATGAAACTGAGAGCTTGAATATCTGGCTGTTCTCAAAATGCCAGTGCTATAATAGGGAGCATATGCTAAAAGAGTTGAAAAATGTAAGAGGACCTTTTACATGATTAAGTCCATTTCCTTACAGAGATATGACAGATTTCAATAAAGGTTGTTCCCCACCATTAAAGTCACATTGCAGTGATTAGTGCCAAAAAGCTTTTCTTCCAGCTTTTCACATGCCTGCTCACACAAATAATTTTGGTGTTGAAGAAAACATTATAAAATAAGTGATTGACCGTTTGAGGATTTTTGAAGTGACCACATGATGCTTTTCCCCTATTTGTGTTTAGAATAGTAAAGTAAGTAAATGGGTAATACAGAACAGCTGTCTGTAAAAGTTTACACAGCCTTTAGCAAGGACAAGGTTCCTGGAACTGTTTGGTAGAAAGCTGTTTGAGTGGTGTGAGCTTTAAAAGGGAGCTACATCCCCAGCAGCGCAGCACGTTCTTGCTCTCTGCACATTGACAAGACTCTAGCAGATGGCAGAGGTTTGAATCCTGCGTGGTCTGAACAGGAACATGCACATAGCAGAGTTATCAAATCCTTTAGGTTGGAAGAGACCTTCAAAATCATCAAGTGCAACCATTAACCCAGCACTGCCAAGCCCACCACTAAACCATGTCCCAAAGTGCCACATCTATATAACTTTTAAATACCTTCAGGGGTGCTGATTCAACCACTACTCTGGACAGCCCGTTCCAGTGCTTAACAACCCTTTTGGAGAATGATTTGTTTCCTAATATCGAATCTAAACCTCCCCTCGTACAACTTGAGGCAGTTGCTTCCTTGTCCTGTGGCTTTTTACTTGGGAGAAGAGGCCAACCCCCACCTACATACAGCCTCCTTTCAGGCAGTTGTAGAGAGTGACAAGGTCCCACCTGAGCCTCCTTTTCCCCAGGCCAAACAACTCCAGCTCTGCCAGCCACTCCTCACAGAACTTGTGCTCCAGACCCTCCGCCAGCTCCCACTGCCCTTCTCTGGACTCGCTCCAGCCCCTCAATGTCTTTCTAGCAGTGAGGGGCCCAGAACTGGACACAGCACTCGAGGTGTGGCCTCACCAGTGCCAAGTACAGCTGGACAATCCCTGCCCTGTCCTGCTGGCCACACTGTTGCTGATCCAGGCCAGGATGCCCTTGGCCTTCTTGGCCCCCTGGGCAATGCTGGCTCAGGTTCAGCTGCTGTCACCAGCACCCCCAGCTCCTTTTCCACCGGGCAGCTTCCCAGCCACTCTGCCCCAGCCTGTGGCACTGCCTGGGGCTGCTGTGACCCCAGGACAGAACCAGTCAGCTTGGCCTTGTTGAACCTCCTACTGCTTGCCTGACTGCAGGAGCCCTCCATCCTCTCATCCAGATTGTTGGTAAAGGTATTGAACAGGACTGCCCCCAGTACTGAGCCCTGCAGAACGTCACTTTGGACTGGCTGACAGCTGGATTTCATTCTAGTCACCAACACTCTTTGGGCCCAGACACCCAGCCAGTTTTTTTCACAGTGAAGTGTCCAAGCCATGAGTAGCCAGTTTCTCCAGGCAAATGCCAAAGTCCAAACACAGCTGTGCTTATTTCAGCCCCCACACACTCAAATTCCCCTGGATGTGCTGTTGTGTGTATGTGAGAGCTGTTAGATAGACAGCTCTCACTGGCTCATACTTTGGAATCAGATGCATGTGGGAAGCTTACAGTGACAGGCCCCTCTTTTGCAAACATTTGCACAATTGAATAATTTCACTGGTGTAAAGAGGCCTGTTAGGCAGGAAAGCACTTGAGGCTTTTCATTTTTTTGAGCTTGGGGTAGTTCTGGTTTGAAAGACAGGCTGAGGGGACTCCCTTCTTTGTCTTGGACACAGTCTGAACAGGATTCTTTGTTGTTTTTTTAATACTATTCTGGCAAGAGTGAAGTGAAAAAAGAGAGTTTAATACATGTATGTATAAATAATGTGTTAGATTCAGATATAGGTGTAGATGGAACGAAGAGGAATGATCATAGAAATGAAATTACTCATCAGTGTAAAACCAGGAGTGAAGAAAATATTTGGAGATTAATCCAAATTTAATCAAATCATTGCTTTATGCTCTCTGGAAATGCTGTATCCTTGCTAGAACCCCCCTAAGGTGCAAACTGTCATACATCATTTCACACAGGCAAGACAGATGATGGTATCTCCAGATACTGGGTTTCTGTAGGGGTTCTGCCCTAGCTTATCTCCATCTCTTTGCTTGTATGTTGTTACATTATGGTTAATTACACCATAGGAGATCAAAGGTGGTTTTTTTCCTAAAGCTTTTTATCTGTCCCCAAAGCTGCTGCTAGCCCATTTAAGGTTTTGTTTGTTTCCCTTTCACTGGGTGACTGCAAATTGAAAACTTCTTCCTAAGTGGTTGTCCCGGTTTGAGACAAATCCGGAGGAACGTCTGAATTTGAACGTTGTTTGATAGCAGGCAGGTCACAGTGGTCCCTTTGAAAAATGCTGCTGTGACTCATGCCCCTTCCCGTGCTCCAGCTGTGAAAAGCCCGCTGCTACTTGTGGGATGACCCTGTAGGCACCGTGCCAGTGAGAGTCCATTCTGTACATTGTGATGGAAAACAATGGGAAAAGGTAGTTAGAATTTAAGTTGGTATATCAATCAGCCTTCTGTGAGACTGACTTTATAACTTCAGATTGGAGTGCTATGTCTTCAGGTAGATCATCTATTAATTTAAAACACTTTATACCCATGAAGACACAGCACTCTGGACTCCCTTCCCCATTTATTTGCGGGCAGATTCCTGTACTAAAGGCAGGAACATATGCTTTTTCACTGCTTCTTCACTGGAGAGGTGGAAGGGCAGATTGTGAGTCAGGTACTGGGAACCAGCTTCTGTTCCACTGAAATACAGTAGGGGGTTTGCCACTGAGCTCAGAGTGAAAAGGATCAGGTCCTAGACTATGTTCTTGAAGACTGAGTTGTGGTTGCATCTTGCCCTGTATCTCACTCCAGTGTCAGTTCTTAGTGTGCCAAGACCAGGGCCACGGTTGGCAACTGGAAAGGCTCAGCATGGAACATATGCCCCTGCTCCAACCTGTGTGTGTTTCTGAGCTGTTTGTGCCTTGTGAGGATCTGCTGCCATGGCAGCTGGGTTCAGCTGCCATGGATTTTACCCTCCTTTGCGTGTGAAGGGGCTGCAGCAGCAGTGGTGGTATGAAAGGCTGGAATGAAAACACACAGCTTGGCCAAATTTCAGTGCTTTTCCATAGGAGTGGTGCTAGGATATATTTGCAAGTTCCAAGGGTGTGTGTGGGTCTCAGGGGAGGGTTTCAGTACCGAGTTTTTCCAAGGGAAGGTCTCTGGCTAGCATGCAATTTACATTGTATCTCCATTTATTCATAGAAATCACTGATTATGTCTGGTTGAAATATTCTTCAAACCAGCCCTGAGGCAGTTGACTGAGATGCTGAATTTCAACACAAATAGTCTAAATTCAATTGAGTACAAGTCCTCTGCTGGGAAGTGTTGAGTAAGTTTAATTACAAGCCACTGCAGTGGTGATAATAAGTGTGTCTAGCAGTGCCTATGGTACTCTCATTCTTGGTGTAAATAAATTAGTCAGATCAAGCAGTAGGAAAACCCATGTACTGTAAAGATGATGAATTGTTGGAAAAGGCTGCAGAGGAAAAGCTGTGAAGTTTTCCTCACTGGAAGTTGTTCAGAGCATATTGGAGAAATACCTGCCAGTGCATGGCCTGAATGCACTCGGACTTGCTTCGGCAGAGGCATGGGGAAGAAATACAATACAGGACTGTTTGAGATCTCTTTCAGCCTGGGATGGAAGGAGAGCGCATTCAGGAGTTAATAACTATTTCACACAATTTTGTTATGCGTCTCTCACTTCTCCGTGCTGAATGTTGCCTTAAGTGGTAATTTGCTTTCTTTTGCAGCCCTTTATCAAAAAGACACCATAGCTGTAGTTAATTATGCTGCAAGGAATGTATCAAGAGCCCATGCAGCGGCATTTCATAAATGTTACAGTGTTGCCTGCTGCTCCAAATTCTGCTCCAGGTCATGAATTGCAAATCTTGAAAACCTCAAATTTGGAATTCTCCCATTTCCTCCCAATATTATCATTTGCACTTGAGGCTTCCACGTGCAGCTGCAGCCGGGCTTGGGGGGGAGAGTAAGGCAGCCTTGGCCCAGCTGCATCCCTATGAGGTATTTCAGTGGTAGAAAAAAGGTACAAGGGTAATTTGAATAGCTGTTCAGGAACCAGAATTGTATAGCCAGAAGTACTGCTTACTTCCTGGAAAAAGGTGTATGTGAGTGGGATGGACATTCAGTGGGTATTTTGCCTTGCTACTTGGAGCTGTCTGACATCAATGTCTGCCCCAAGAGCAGAGGAATACCAGGGTCCTGCTGAGAGAGACTGCTGCTTTGAGTCACTCTTGGCAGGAGCCTCTCCCCTTCAACTGAAAACAGAGACTAATTTCCTGATTTAGGAGACGTAATTTGTTATGAGAAGTTGGGCAATGTAAATACCAGCAACAAGGCTCCTCCTGAAAGAGGAGAGCCCTGCTGGAATACCTACCTGCTGGACATACAGTTCCCTGGAATCTGCTGTAGGTGGGGCATGACTTGTGGCAAGCGGAAAGCTGCTGTAGTTACTCTGGGGTTGAATTTGCTGTTACCTATTATCAAAAATAGACTTCTGTGTTCTGGTGTATATAGGTTATTATCAGTCTCTGTGTGTTAGTACTGCTTATCTTTCCGAAGTCCTAGTCTGCTTCTAGCAGATGTCTGCTTGGAAAGCCTGGTGTCATTTTTGTTGATATTTTGGTCCCTCTGCAGGCCAGAACAATAGTCTTTTTACTCCTCAGCTCCCCTGCTGCTGAAGCTGAGTGTCAGGGACTTGCAGAGCAGAGGGCCAGAGAAGAAGTGTGGAGCAGTCTGGGCTGCTGCTTGTTTTTCATCAGTTGTAATGCTATTCCTCCAGGCATAAGGTGCATCCTGAGTCTATTCCACCTGCAAATACTGGAAAAACTCTTTTTCCAGTTTAAGGGTTTTTTCTCTTTCTAGGGTGAGATCAGAAACTTAAAGTGTTTATGTATTGCCCAACAGGAAGAGTGAAAGTCCCCACCCTACATGTTTGTACAGTTAAACATGGACTAAAAACCAGAAATGCAGATGGTTTGGGGTTTTATTTTTAACTTCCATGTTATATACACAAGACCACCAGATCTTTATGACAAGGTGCTTCATGGTCATGGGGATATTCAGCATCAGAGGTGACTGGTGGAGAGCTGGCCCTTCCCAAGTGTTGTTACACTTTAAACTGTTCTGGAGCAAACAAAGCTGAAGTTCTCAGAATGGAGGTGTGAGAGAAGCAGAACTGGGGGAGGTTTTTGTCCTTGTCTTAGAAAGTTAAAGCACAATGTTTGGTTTCACTTTTCTAGTCCATGTGGTTTTTTGAAACATCAGAGCTGTTATGCTGGTGAGAAATCTGGGCAGTGTTGCAGGAGTGAATTCAAATCCTTGTTTTTGTATTGCACAGTAATTGGTTAGTAACAGACATGATATGTGCAAAAATGTTACTTTTCTGCAGAGTGATGGTGTTCAACCCCTCAGTGTCCTGTAAAAGCTTTTGTGGGCTTGTTCTTCTCTCAGACCATTTTAGGGAACTGTGTTGGGGAGTGGGTAAGTGGCTGCTTAGGGCAGGACCCAGGCTGTTGTTTGATGTGAGGACAGCAGAAGTATCAGCTCCAGGACGGGTTATTACCATGCCCAGTGCCCATCTCAGATGTTTAAAACTGAGTTGGTATGTTCAGCACAAACATGACAGTCTATCATTGTTCAACCTGCTTTTGCGTGTTTGTGTCATTTAAATTGTGTAGAGCAGAGGGCAGAGGAATTGTATTCCCTGCTTACCTAAAGACACCAAATGCATGCTGTACACAAGGTAGAAATCCACTTTTTCATTTTCTTTGGTGTAACATTGCTTCTAAAGATAGGACATGCCTAATACATGAGTCAGTTCCCTACATGTCATTAGCCTCATACATGCCATAGAAGAAGGCCACATCTTTGTGATAGCCAGGAAGGAACAGATGTTTTTATCACCTTTGGTCACTGTGAGTAGTGCCTTACTCATGATAACCACACATTTGGATCAGTCAGGCTATTTGTGCAGTACAGTGTTATTCGCTGTGTGGGAGATTATCAGAGGCTGGTCTCAAAAAAAAAACCAAACAAACAACCAGTTTTCTCTTGCGCTAGAATGTTTCCAATGGGATCACCTCATTTCATTCTTGCATTAGAATGTTTCCAATGGGATCACCTCCTTTACTCAGGGAACGTTTGTAAAAATGACTCCCTGCTGAAATGAATTGTGATTTCAGCAGAGCAGTTATGGCAATTTAGGAACAGCTCTACTCTAGACTCATGTGCCTGGGCTCAGGGTGCACCCTGGAAAAGGAAACTGGGTAGATTTTCCTGTGCACTGTGGTTCCAGCTTTCACCAAGGCAGGATCTGAACTTTGTGCAGACACTGGTATATTCATCCTGAGATGTTTTTCTGCTTCTGGTGAAATGCTGTACCTACCTTGCATTTGATAAAGAAATAAATGGTACCTGCCAATCTGTCTCTCCCTGGGAAAAGCTCCATTTATAATTACTGTTTTATTTGCTTTGATGAAGATGCCTGGGCTTGATAAGTCCTGCAGTGTTTGACTGAGCTGACTGGTGGGATCAAGGAAAGTTGCTGTGAAAATTTTTTCTGCTTTGGTAAAGGTCAGCTCAGTGCACAGAGTTGGTGAGATGCCAAAGAGATGTGTTTTTCTGAAGCCTAAGATCTGTTTTGTGTGAATGTCATGTAAGGACTGTGATATGAGTTCAAGGAAGAAGAGGGGAGCTCTTTTCTCATAATGGAAATCCTCACAAAGAATTTGTTTAAGACCAGGACAGGTAAAGGGAGTGGTATTCTTCAATTGAGTGTTCCAAGTGAGGGCTGGAACTGAGTGGATGTGGAATGAGCGTTAGGGACTGAATGTGTCCAACCTTGTACATGTGCATTTAGTCTTGCAGGTTGCCTTCGATGTAGAGTTGTTAATTTTTTTTTTCAACTTAGAATTTAAAAAAAACCAGCTGGGGGATGTTTTCCCCCTCGTGTGGGTGTTGTTTCCCTGGTCCTGGCTGCTCTGAGAGGCATTGTTCATTGCCAGCATTTGAGTGTAGGTTAAGGTTAATAGTTAGGATTAGGGGTTAGGATTAAGGATTGGGTTAGATTTAGTCAGGGTTAGGCTTAGAGTTAGGGTTCACAAGCTTAATTATGCCTCTCCACACACCATAAGCTCATCTGCACTATTATCTTGCTGATTAAATTGCAGTGATCTGTTTTGTTTATAAGCAAAAAAAAAGTGATATGTAAGAGTTCAGAGGCAGTAATTGGAATTTTCCAGTGCTTTTTAAGCAGGGAACTGTAGCACTAAGCTTTCTCAGTCTTGAACTTTCTCTTTTGTTAAAGGTAATGTATCTACGTAGATATTTTTCCCTGTGAATGTTTTTTTAAATAGAAATTTTCCACTCATTGTCCATTAATATAATTTGGCACAAAGATAGCCTAATTGCATGGGCGGGCACAGTAGATAGAGATATAAATCTCTTCCAGTGACAGTGTCTTGAAATAGCAATCAGTTAAGATATCATCACTGCAGTGTTATACTGCAGATAGATTTTTCTGCCTTTCTGTGGGGGTGAGTGCTGTATGGAACCCATACACGTGTGTGTGCAGATCCATGTGTTGGTATGGGTGTGGATATGCACATGTGTGCACTGTGGGTGCAGTTGTGGATATTTAATGCTGTTGGATCCTCCTGTCACTGAACCACTAGGGTGTGGTGGATAGTGCCATGTAGAGATCTGAGCAAAAAGCAGCCTCTGCCTTCTTTTTTATCCAGCCCTACCCATATTGAAACACTCTGCTGTCGGTGTCAGCTGTTACCCACAGTGCTCAGGGGAGGGATGTGACCCTCCCAGGTCGTGTTTAGCTATCCCAGGCCCATCTAACATCCCTGAAAATCCTGGGGTTGACCAGCTTTGAACTCAATATTTGAAGCCAGATTTTAAGGGATTAAATGTACACTTGGCTTGTTTTATTTCTTGATCTATTTTCACCAGCAGGTCCTCATTCGTTAACCACATTCTTGCCTGTCCCCACAGGGAAGCACTTTGCTCGTCTCTCATGTTGTCAGACCCTAAACTGAATAATGGCAGTCTGTCACCTCAGTCTCGCTGGAAAAGCTGTAAAATGCCAGACCAGAAGTAGCAGGCATGAGGTCTTGTATTCTGCTTGTTGTGGTCACCTGCTGCTCAGCGCAGGGAGCTGCAGAGAAAGGACATTTTTGTGGCCGTTCCTCTACTGCCATGTTCCAGATATGGCATTACAGCTCACAATCTGGGTTTATCTGTTTTTCCATTACTGGTGTATTCACTCTGTTTAATACAAGCAAAAATACTCCAGAAGCAAACCTGGCTCTGACATGTTAGTCCTGGTTCCCTGTCCTCTTGTGCTGATCTCTTCTTGCCCATGCTGCCACTGGGCCACCAATGGGACAAGTCTGGAGACTCAGCATCAGGGAATCTCTGAGTCACTGATGACACAGCTGCAGAAAGGGATTTTCTTGGCAGAAGAGACTAAAACAGGTGTGGTGTCAGAGAAAAAAATCCTTTGGCAGCCATGTTTCGTTGCCATTTTAAAAATGGCATGTTCTGTCAGAAACGCTTTTCCAACATTTCTTGCTTGCTTTGGATTTAGAAACATGCTCTTTGATGTGGAAAGTAGACTTGGGGCCATAGGTGTCCTTCCTTTGGGTGTCCACCCCTTCAAGGGAAAGGCTATTTTCTAAATTCAGGACTCAAGTCTGAGTGTGTTTATCAGAGTTAGCTGCTACATGTCCTCCTGTGCCTCCAGCACGTACATCACCCTCCTGGGTGGAGTGCAGGCACTGGCTGTTCTCTTGGGTTGCAAGTCATTCCCTCCTTGCTGTGCAGCTGCTCTGCTTAACCATGGCAGCACAGTTTAAACCAGAAGCCAATGCAACACATGATACCCAGCTATCTGTAGCATGACATGGTGTGTTAGCGCTCCAAAGGCAGCCCAGAGCTGCATGGTTGTCCTCTCAAACAGACCCTGCTCCCTGCTAAACATAAAAAGACATCGTGTAAATAGCCTCACTTGCATCAAAATCAGTTCACCAGCTGTGGATCTGGCTCCACGTGTCTGGTGTGTTCTTTACCAGCAGAGATAATGGTATTTAAAGTGACTTTTACTGAGGTTTTGACTCTCTGTTGTTTTTTCCTGCATCTGGCTCCATTACTGGCTTTCTTATCATTCCCATAGCATCTTTTTCTTTTTGGGAGCTGTTGTAAATGCAGAACCTTGTCGAGCTGAAAGCATTAAAGCCAAGGGGTTCATGAAGAGGGAGCAGAACAGGCTGTTTCTGACTCTTGATTCAAAGCAAGCTGACACATCAGTCACCTCATATCCAGTCCCATGGTTCTACCTTAATTTTAAGCTAGAGTACACAATGTTTGTCTGTGTAAAAGGCCATAATGAAAACAAGCGTGTTAGAAGAAATAAGGTAATTTACTTTTTATGGGTGTTCCTTCCTTCCTGGTTTATTGAAACACCTCCAGACAATAAACCCATCTTTAAGTAGTTGCAGTTAATGTAAATTAAGCCTAATGAGCAGTTTAATGTAAGTGCCCCACACATTAAACTTACAAGCACAGACTGCTGAAAAAAATGGCCATTGAACAAGTTACTGGCATAGTCTGAAGTATGTGGGTCTAACTGTATAAAGTAGTATCAAAGTCATGTTAGGAGGCATCAAAATTTCTTCAGACATCCAAATTCTCTGACAAAAAAGCACAAACTTTTGAACATTTTGAAAGCTGAGTTTTTGAAAGTTTGGGTAAATTTGCCTTTTGCTGGAATTTTTAAAAACTGGATAACTCTTACAAAGGAAAGCCTTTTTGTGCCGCTTCATCCTCAGTGGCCGTGTTTCTTATCGGAAGTTGTCTGTCATGTTGTCTTGGGGTAACTTTATGATGTGTATCCCCTATTGTTGCTCTCTGCCCAGAAATTAACTTTGTGCCTTTCTGTGCCTTTAAACTGAGCCTGAGAGGGGGAAGAGGAAAAAAACCGAGTGAACTTTTCAAAGCAGTTGTTCAAGGACACAGACACACTCCTCTGTTCCTGCTGCAGCAGCAAGCGTGGAGGAAGCACCCTTCTTGCTTTTCAGCCAGCTTTCGGCTGTTTTTTTCTCTGGAGGGAGATGGAGAGTTGAACTTTGTTTTTCCTGGGACTTTGGTTTTTCCTTTCTTCTCTTCTGGACTGTTTCAACATCAGAACACATCGGGAGAATTTTCCACCAAGGCCCTGGAAGTGGGCCCACACTGACCCAGCTCCAAGGAAGAGAGAGACCACACCTACAGAAGGACTCTGAAATCTTCCCAGATTTCTCTCCATGGCAAGAGATTTCATTATTTAGCATTATTATCCTTTTCCTGTGTGCTTGTTAAATAAATGGTTTTTATCTCTTTCACTTTCTTGCAAGGAAAATTTTTTTTTTGCCGAACCTGGTGGGGGAGGGGTGGCTGTAACCTGCCTTCTATCTGAGGATATTTTCCTCCAAATTTGGCCAAACTGGCACACATGCGCTAATATAAAGTACTTACGACAAAACACGTTGGCACCAAGCACTAAGTGTGGGTATGAAAATGTGTGAATCTGAAAATGGACCAGAGCTGTGGTTGGCAGTTGCAATTTTTGCAGATGAGTGATTTGATTTGGAAAAAAATCCTTCCAAAGGTGGGGTGACATGCTGGTTCATGGAAGCAGGCTGAGAGGGCAAGTTCATGATTTAACAAACAGCACTTTTTCATTTTCCCTTTTTAATTGCAGAAGTCAGTCAGAGTTCTTCTCCTGCATGCTGGGCCACGAGGAAGAACAACTTCCTCTTCATCCCTTTTTCTCATTTTATGTATGAAACTAAGGGGTGATTTTTTTTCCTACCAGTTTTAGTAACTAAAGTCACAACAAACCATTCAGGATTGCACACAATAATGTTGGCTCAGTCTGTTTAGAAAGTTTACTTTGCCCTGTAGCAGCCAGCACGTTTCACCATACAGAGTTTTTCAGTCTCTTGCACTCTGTAGCTGCTGGGAGCAGAGGACACGTGGGTGGGTGAGGAGCACCCTTGTCCTGCCTTCACTGTGTGCTGGGAGCAGTGGACTCCAAGACTGGTCCCAGCAGCCTTCATCCTGATTTTCAACAGACAGAGCACCCAGTTTGCCTGGTGCACTGACCCGTTTGCCCATGGCTTGCTGAACTCGCTCAGCCATGGCCTTTGTCCTCCAGTTCTCGACCGGGCAGCTCTTGAGGCTGCCAGTCCTCCTTGTCTCTGTCCTGGCAGCAGCAAGACAAACTCTCTCCTGTTCTTCTCTGCACATTTGCAGTCTGCCTTCAAGAAAAAGACTTCTCCTTGCAGCTTTTGTTTATTAAACTGAGGAAAAGAGCAACGCCCTGGACTCAAAGCCCTGATTTATTGGCAGCCTGGCAGTGATTCAGGCCTACTGTCGGCAAGCACAAATCCTGTCACCACCTCACCGTGTCATTTGGGAATATCATTACAATAGTGCACGTTTCACACAGCCATATTTCCTCAGTGTCCTGGCCCTGGAAAACCTCCTGTGACTGGATACTCACCAAGTTGTTAATGGAAAGTTTGCAAGGAGGTGTGGCAAGATTTATAAACACATATTAGTTATCTTGCTTCTTCGTGGATGACGGGACCTAATCACAGATTTGGAGAAAGATTTATTTTCCCTTAGCTAGGGCTCAAAGCCCAGACCTACTCGTACTTTCTAGCAGGCTTATTTCTCACAGCTGTGTTCCCAGAAACGGGCACCGAGAATGTAACAAAAGTATTCCCAAGATTAGCCTGTTAGCCAGAAACACCCTGAGAAGAGTAATCTGCCTAGAGGGATGGGTGCTGAACATATTCTTGCTGCCATTTGAGGCTTCTTTATTAGTTTCTAACAGCTTTTATTTTCTGATCCTTTTCTGCCTGGCTTTTGTTGCACATGCCTTTGACTCCTGGGATCTTGGGTTCTTTGAACTGCAAGAGTAACTGGCTGTAATTCACTCCCTTTTTAAAAAAAAAAAAAAAAAAAGAAAGGTGTCTTCAAGTGCCTCTATGTAATTCTCCACAATGGTACCTTTTTAATCTGATCCTGTAATACCTAGCATTTTTTTCATTTTTCTGTCTTGTTACTGCAGTATTTTACTGCTGGGGTACAGTGGAGCCCCTGTGAAGGCAGGGAGATACAGCTCCTCTGAAAATCAGCTCTGTAGCGACAGAGCCTCACATTTGTTGATGGTGGTGGTGGCAGGAAAGTTCCGTGTTGGTTAACAGATGTTAATGCTATAAATTGGCCAGGTTTTGAATGTGTGCTCTCTCAGGGGACTGCCAGCGCAGAAAAGCCTGCAGTCCCATTTTCAGACCAGGCTGTGGGATCAGTGCTGTGATTTAGAAAGGTTGCTTTCTTTGCATGAGCTGGATCGCTGTCACTGGCAGTACTGCCGGGGAAAGGCAGCATCCCATCAAAGCTGTACTGTGCATAAAGCAGCAAGAATGCCTCAGTATGGTCAGTAACCCTCTTCCTGTGGCCCTGTTAGTTTGCAGACAGAAAAGAATGATTTAGGCAAAAGATGCTCTTTAGCAAGTAGGACTGGTAGAAGTTTATTTGTTTTTTATGGCCTCTGTTTTATATCTGTGGTTTTCTTAATATATCTGAATGTTAAATAAAAACCATAGCAGCCATTTTAAATATAAAAATTTAGAGGCTTGAGGTGAGTGGAATTAAGGAAGGGGCAGGAGATTGGTTTGGCTGCTGTATTGGTAAAGCCACTGGCACAACCTATAGAATTGGTTAAACCATAGAAATAAAGCATGTCTTTTCTGAAAAATTGAAATTTAGTTAGTTTCTACACTTTATAAAAAATTATTATATGGCAGGATAGGGAGCTGGTTAAGACTTGGCCCTGTTCACAGAGCATCTTGGAAGCAGTTTAAGAAAACAGATGAATTAATTCTGTTTGCTTAAAAAATAGGTTTAGTTTGTAAATAGCATGAGAAGATGCAGCAAGAAGGATGTTGTAGGACTGTTTGAGAACAGTCTTATAGCAATTTAGAACCAAAAGGTTTTTCTTTATCAAAATTCTGGATATAAAATGGCTAAATCTGGTGCTTACTAGAAATGAAGAGCTTGCCTGTGTCATTCCAAAATGTGCAGTTGTGGAAATGAGCAGTTAATGGGGAGTCTGGAAGTGGTGAGAAAGCATGGCCAGGCATACATCAGAAAGCAATTCTTCCTCCATCTCCTCCTCATTTTGCTTGATGGAAAAGCAACACTGTACAGCCTTTTCTATTGCTCTGCAATCACAAAAAGATGCAAAGCCCAAATCTCTTTCATGTCAATGACGTTTCAAGAGGATTCCGGGTCTAAATGAAGAAAGAAAAATAAGTTGTTTCTCATTTATTTGCTTTGTTTTGTTGGTTTTTTTTTAGAGCTAGAAATACACTGTGAAGATTGTACAATCAGGGAAAGGCCTGGGAGCTTCAGCTGTGCTAAGCCCTCCGGGCCAGAACCACTGGAGAAGGCCTCATGGCATCTCCACACTGGGATGGCCAAAGGCTCCTGGGGCTGGAGGGCTGAGCAGGCTCATAGGGAGTCTTCCTCAGCAATGCCTGTGTCCTGCTGCCTGGCCAGAAGGGAGTTAAGGGCTGCCCGCCTGCTCCATGATTCAGAGAGATTCCAAGGAAGAAGGTGTGCCTTTTTCTGCAGGAAATCAGGAGACACAAAGGGAGATGCCTTTGCTACTTCAGCTGTAGGAAGAAGTTGTGTTTTGTGTTACTTGGGCATTGTCTTTGACTGAGTAAGAAATCCCCAGAGGAGAAGGGCCAGTGAAGACTTTGAGGCAGGAGCATGCTGAGATTTCCTTGATTTTCCTAGACAGGTTAACAAGCTTTTCCAAATTTACAGTGTCTTTGGAAGCAGCTTTGCTACTGGACCATGAGTTCCTGCGTGGGAGTTGAACCTACTTGCATAATCCACGTGCCAGCTCAGTTGTTTTCTAGTTGTGAATTGATCAGGTCATTGATTTGTTGCAAGCATCAGAATTTGGAAGTATTTTAAGTGGGACAGTCTGTTCTAAGGGCTGGTTTTGCATTGTTAATTTAGTAATACAAAGCTGCATGTGCTGCTTGGCCTTTCTCTAACAGCATTTAATAGTGATCTTTCTGACTGTTGCCTTTTTTTTTGAAGATCAAAGTGTTTTGCCTGCTTTTTAAGAAAGCAACCAATTCAGCCAAACTTACAGAGAAAGTCACCTGGTATAAGCTTGGGGACCCAGACATGCTTTTCCATTTACAGGAAGGACGCTGTTACTTGGCAGAAATGGAGCATAAACAAAGAAAGAAACAGTGAGAATGTGATTACCGGGCACGTGGAAAATAACTTCCAAGCAAGTCTCTTTAGGATCAAGAAGTGTTAAGACTGATCCTGTCCACACTGACCCCAGACAGGTCACCACTGACCCAAGACCAGCCGAGGGTACGAGCTGGCAAGAGGGCAAACACATACCAGTTTGCGGAAATTAGTTCTGTTATGGCATTCATCCTGAGCTAGGCTGTGTAAGGAAGAGGTAGGACATCTTGGAAGCATTTGTAACAGCTTCCTTCTGGGAAGAAATTTGATGATTTGCCATTGTTTTTCTGTGGCTGAGATGGCAGAGGTAGATGTGCCATTGTTCACAAATGATGCTGTGACAGTTCCCTGCTCTGGATTGTTGTGCCTTGCCTGGAGCCAGTGACTCTCATGGCTGCCAAGGGCAGACCACAGTCTAAAACTGTTTGTGAGTAGCCACCGGGTTGCTGTGATATTTAGTGGTTCAATACAGAGAAGGGGTTGCTGCCACTGCATGTACCCATTCAAAAATTCTCCACCCTCTTTAAGAGGCAATGAAAATGGCGAAGTTGTGAACCAAGGGAAACATAGGGCTGCAGAGATCATCAAATCTTTTTTCTGGACAAAACTGTTCCTAGCACCTCCTTCTCTCATGTGCACTGAAAAATCCCCTCTGTTTTCACAATTAGGATGGCCTCAGGGTGTCCTTCTCAGACAGAAGCCCTGCATCTATCCCCTCATCTCAGTGGAGACCTCAGACCTTTTGTAGTGCTCATTGCTTGTGAGCCCTCCTCTTCTAATTCATCCTAGTTTTTATTTCTGGCTGGTAATACCCAGCCACAGAGGGCTTCTTTAAAAACTGTCTGAAAGCAAGAGAAACACTCTTGCCTGAGACTCTTGCAGTGAAGAGTCCCTGAGACTCTGGGACATGCAGTAAAAAATTTTACTTTCCACTCTTTCTGTTAATTACTTTCAGAATTTACTGCAGGGTTCCTCTGCCCTCTTAAATGAGGTGGGATATTTTTTTGATTCTGCGCATTCTTCACGGTTCCTCTCCTGCTTGGTAACCCCAGTTTCTTTGGGTGCCCTGGTTCTCCCAGCCCCTCGTGAGAGAGGGGCTGCAGACCCCTGGCCTTGGCATCGCTCCTTGCCTGATGCCCCACTGGGATTTATCACGTCCTCCAAGGTGGCGGCCTTAGAATCCCGGCAGCGTTTGTGCTGCCTGACACGAGCATTGCCTCCCACGAGGATTTCAATAGTTTCCTGCTGCTGCAGTGTCTCTGATAGCTGAAGTGTCTGATCCAATAAAAGATCATGTCTCAGCAGGTGCTGCGGCTTCAGCAAACAATGGTCTGTCGAGTGTAGAAGGTGGTGTTTATGCATACATTTTAATCCTTGTTTGCACAGTACTTTTAAGGTGTAAAATGCCTCCGAAATGCTGGCTTCTCATTGTTACTATTATCACTGTCATCTTAATTTATTCATGAGAAATTAGTGCAACAAGTGGGAGTTCTTCCAAAGTTCTTTAGTCACACCATGCCAGGTGTCTTGGAGGAATCTGGCCTGACACAAGTCTGCTCCAAGACCCCAGTGCACGCAGCAAGAGGAGTTAGAAACCATGCTTCAGTTAGAGAATTGTGACTGAATTGCAGTCATGCAATTGCAGACTGAAATGCAGACATGTTGGAATGAGTCACACAGCTGGAACACTGCACTTGAGGGCTACAAGCTTTTCAGAAGAGATAGGCTGGGAAGGGGCGGGAGCGTTGCACTTTCTGTTAAGGAATGGATGGATTGTGAAGGGCTGCATCTGAGAAACAGCCACAAACAGATTGAGCTTCTGGGTAAAAGTCAAGGACCACACCAACAAAGGGCACCTCATGGGTGGGGTCTACTACAGGTGTCTGACCAGGGACAGCCTGTTGATGGGGCCTCTTGCCTCAGCTACAGGAAGCGTCGTGCTCACGAACTCTCATCCTGACGGGGGATTTCAACCATCCAGATGTCTGCTGGGAAAGCAATACAGAGCTGGCTGTAAGCAATCCAGGAGATTCCTGGAGTGCATCAAGGGTAAATTTCAGATCCAAGTGTTAGACAAACCAACGAGGGAAGAAGCATTCATGGACCTGCTGCTCACCAACACAAATGAGCCCATACAGGGGTTAAGATTGGAGGCAGCCTGGGCTGTAGTGGTGACCATGCCCTGGCTGAGTTTGTGATCTCAAGAAACATGGGCATGGCAAAGAGCAAAGTCAGGACCCTGAACTTCAGCACAGTGAAATTCCAGCTGTTTAAGGAATTAGTGGATGAGATTCCCTGGGAAACTGTCCTTGGCTGACCGGAGCTGGCAACTCTTTAAGGCCACTTTTCTTAGAGCACATGACCTCTCCCTTCCAATGTGTAAGAAATCAAGTAAGGCAGGCCAGAAACCAGCGTGGCTGAGCAGGGACCTTCCTCTCAAGCTGATGAGCAAGAAGAAAATGCACAGCTAGTGGAAGCAGGGTCAGATGACTGGGGAATGTACAGGGATACCGTTTGGATGTGTTGGGATGGGATCAGGAAAGGTAAGGCACAGATGAAATGGGACTTGGTAAGGGATGTGAAGAATAAGTAAGGGATTCTTTAAGTACAGTGGTCAGAAAAGAAAGGCCAGAGAGCGTACCATCCCCTCACCCCCTCCAATAAAGGAGAAGGGAGAGCTGGTGTCAAGGGAGGGGATCCTGCCCCTCTTCTCTCATGAGACCCCACCTGGAGTGCTGCGTCCAGCTCTGGGGTCCTCAGCACAAGAAAGAGGTGGGTCTGCTGGAATGAGACCAAAGGAGAGCCATAAACGTGGTCAGAGGGATGGAGCACCTCTCCCATGAGGACAGGCTGAGAGAGCTGGAGTTGTTTAACCTAGAGAAGGCTCCAGGGAGACTTCGTTGTGGCCTTCCAGTACTTAAATGGGGTTATAAAAAAGAGGGAGAGCAACTTTTTACATGGGCAGATAGTGATGGGACAAGGGAGAATGGTTTTAAACTGAAAGAGGAGAGACTTGGATTAGGCTTTAGAAAGAAATTCTTCACTGTGAGGGTGATAAGGCACAGGTTGCCCAGAGAAGCTGTGGATGTCCCATCCCTGGCAGTGTTCAAGGCCAGGCTGGATGGGACTCTGAGCAACCTGGCCTAGTGGAAGGTGTATCTGTGGGTTTGGAACCAGATGATCTTTAAGGTCACTTCCAACCCAAGCCATTGTATGATTCCTATTCTATGAAGTCGGTGTAAAACTGTGTACAAAAAGACACTGGCTGAGGCACTGCAGTGGATGACACCAGCAGATATTTTTGCAAAACTCTTCCTTCACTATGATGAGGGCCAGGGAAGAGCACGTCCTGGAGAGAACAGCAGCAAAACAAATAGCCTTGGGAGTGAGCTCTGGCCAAGGTGTGTGTTCTGTGTTTATCTCTTAATTTAGCAGTATTGGGAAAACCCACAAAGGAAAAAATGTGGATATTTTCCAGATGCAGAGTGATTTAGGGCTGTAATTACAAATGCTTGCCTACTGAAATATGTGTACAATTGCCACGGGATACTGTAACTAGCGACACCCTTTGGATTGTTTTTAAAGCCAAAGCAGTAATGCTATCCTTGTGTACTTGGTGTCTGCACCAGTGCTTGGCAAACCTGCCTCTGCACGGCCGGTTCAGGTTCTGTACAGCTTAGGAAATGATGCTTTTACTGCTCAGCTGCATCAGCTGAGAAATCTTTGTCAAACTCGTTTGTATCTAAGTCCCGTGCAGAGTGCACTGAGTGATTCCACTCTTGCAACGATTTACTTTATTCCTTTCGGTTTAATTAAAGAAAAGGGTGAACTGGGAGGGTTTTGTTTGTTTCGATTTGTTTTTTTTGTTTGTTTTTTTTTGTTTTTTTTTTTTACTTTTGATTGCACCGGGATTCTGTGTGCTAAGAAGCCACTAAAAAGAAACAGAATGAGAGCTTATGAGCGACAGGAATAGAGCCTGTCACAGAGTTGCAGATTGTTTATTGCTGCCGTGCTTTGAGAAGTGACAGCAACTGGCCGTAATTCTCCCGGTGCTGCTCAGCTGCTTTGATCAGCAGCGAAACTGTTAACAGTGCTGACAATTAATTATTGTCCATGGGCATTGCACCTTGAACTTCCCCTGCCAAGCAGTGACAGATCACACCCGTCAGGGCTATTGTTTAAGGCTTTCTTTGGACCTATCGCTGGATTGAATCACGTTGTGCTTCTTCTCAGGATTTTCTTCCTCAGCCCCCGTGGTTAGAGAGTCGCCCTGGTTTTCTGAGCGAGAGCGGGGCTCGCAGACAGGGTGCTGGCAGCCTGTGGGAGGTGTGTTTGAGTGCCATGTGCCCCTGGAGCAGAGGCTGTGCGTGCGGGTGTCTTCTCTGGGTCCTGAGCTGATCTGCAGCTTGGAGCAGTGTAGCATCCAGGAGGGGATCAGAAAGCCCGCTGTGCATGTAGCAGGCGCTGAGGAGCTGGGGAAGGGCTGGTGGCTCTGAATGCAGGTATCGCGGGGGAGAGAAGAGTGATTGCCGTCTGAGGCAGCGAGCACTGCGGTGAGTGTCCTTTTCCCCTTCCCCAAGACTGATCCCAACCTTCCTGCTTTCTTATAACTCTCTAAAATCCTCCCTTTGTGTAGGCTCTTTCTTTATGCCTTTCAGTCTCTCCTTTTTTTTTACCTGACCTCCTCTTCTCCCCTCATCTCTTACTCCCCTCCTTTCAGTCCCCTCTTCTTTGTTTCCATTCCCCTGCCTCTGAGGCTGGACACAGCCTTGCGCAATTGCACTGGGTTCTCTGAACGTTTGTAGCCTTATGCTTGGGGAACCTTTGACTGGCAGGAATTGTATCTAATGGATTTAAAAGTATCTGAACACCCTATTTGCATTTCTGCCTGTCTGCTCAAAACCACAGCAGCACTCAGCTCCCTTGAGGCTTGAATTCTGATAGCAGCAGCTGTGGCAGTGGCATCCTGTGATTTGCTTCATCAGCTGACATTTTAAGGAATTTGGACTGATATAACAAGGTTGGCTATTTTACTGCCCTCTGCTGCTAAATAAGTTGGGTATCTTCTCACCTACCTAAAAGGTTGGTGTAACAGGTTTTGTTCGTGAGAGCCCACATGAAAGTGTGCCCCCTCCATATGTTTTTGTTGCTGTTATTATTATTATCCAGTGGTCTGTATTGATTTGTGGTATATTTTATTCAGCTAAACCCATGATCAGCCCAGTTCTGCTCTGTGTCTAGATTGCTTGTAGAATTAGGAGTTTTAGCAGTGTTTTGGAGATCAGGAGCAAATCCTCTTCAAAATTAGGTCTTGCCTATGTAAACAACTTGCACTGCTTCTTAACTGCTGTTCTGTAATATTGATACAACCCTTCCCTAGTGCGAATTCAGCTTTGCCAGTATGAACATGCTTACACCAGTGTGGCTTGTTCCCCTGTGGGAAAGAAGAACCAGCTCTTCCAGTATAAAGCACTTTTATTTGGCTCTGGTTACATCCATGCTTTTGTTGTATCATCAGAAATATACCAGCAAATAGTACTTGTAATTTAACATGGGTGAACTGGCACAAAATCATGTATAGAACAAGTCTTGGTCTGCAGACTGCCTCAATAACTCTTTGACAAGCAAGTGTTGAATATGCTGTGTATTTATAAGCTTGTCTTTGTGACTGGAGGTACAGTGGAAAGACTTGGTGTTACTGTCATTATGTATTCACAGTTAAGAAACTAAGAACTGGCCAGTGTGTTGGCTATAAAGTCATGACTGTGAGTCATGGGAGTCGTGGTTGTTGTTTATTTATAAATAAAGTACCTAAGATTTTATTCACTTTCAAACTGCTGACCATTGCTTTTATTTGCAGCCAATTGGCAATGTAGGGGCAGAGATGTAAATTCCAGTAATGCTTACTTGGATGTGCCTTTGAGCTGTCAGGGAAATAGACAGGTGTTTTAGCAATGTCACAAAAATGGGTCCTGAAAATCCACTTGCACCAGGGAAATGTGAGTGCCTGGTGGGTGTGAAACACTTACCTGTGGTCATCAACCTCAGTCATCAGTAGGGCAAGGCAGTGTAGAGACCAACAGTACATAGTGAAACTGAAAAATTCCAATCAGACACTGTAATCCTAAATGTCATGGTTTATTGGTGGGGTTAATCTAGATGATCAGCACATGTCTTGTAGCAAGAAATGTGCAGGGAAGACTCTCGGCGTTTGCAGGCAAGGGAGAAATACATTTGCTGTAGAAATCACTTTATATTCAGAGCTTTTTGGGAAGTCAGTGCCGCTGATAGATTAGGCTCTTCTGGGGAAGAACTGCCTTAATTGCACATGCCTGATGACAGATGTCTGGAAACATGGGACCTAACTAAAGCTTTTAGGTTCTCTTCTACCAGAAAAAATAAGTGGGATCCTTTTCTTCTGCAAGGTAAGAGGTTATTTTAAGTTATTTCAAGGTGATAGTAGCGTGAAGGAGTTTATGGAGTAGGGAGAAGCTGGTGCCATTAGGAAACTGCAAAGCTTTGTTAGAAGGAACGTGCTTTGTTGTGCTGCTTGTTGGCACAGTTGTGTCAACGTGTCAGGTTGTTGAGGGAAGTAAATTCACAGAACCTAATAGTTTCCTCCTATGAGTTAGTGTCACCTCTGTCTCATTTAATTCCCACCTTTGCTTGTGGTAAGTGCCATTTCCATGCTGCATTTCTCAACTTCATTACCTCCAGACTGAGCACTGCCTGGGGAACAGCTTTCCAAACTGCAAGTGGCTTGTTTTGCAGAGCAAGGTGCAAATCTTCTCTGCTGTTCTTCCCCTGAGCTCAGTGACTCCCCATGACTGCAGTGATGGTGGCGGAGGGGACTCCCATGAGCAGGCTGGGTCTCTGCCTGCAGGCTGGGGCTGCAGCTGGGTGCTGCTGGGGCTGCCGGGGTGCCACAGGCAGGCAGCAGTTGGTAAAACTGGTGTGTGGTCGTCAAGAGCAAGCAGCTGACCGTGGACAAATCTGCAGCTGGGTTGTAACCCAGCCTAGTGTCCAACTTGCCCTGGTCTTTGCTGCCTCTTTCTAGGAGGAAAGTGACCTGTGGGAGTCCTTTTGCTGGGTTACATTACTTTTTTCCCTGAGCTGACTCATGGGTTTTGTCTGTTCTGTTTGCATCAGGTGGGAACTAAAGCTGTCAACAGCTGATCTTTCACCTTAAAGAGTTCAGCAACATTGGCAGTCCTGGAAGGAGAGGCAAAGACTTCAGACAGGTCCTTGCCTGCATCTCTTGGCAGCATGGTTTGCAGTCAGGACAGTTTACGTGAGATTGACAGACAGAGGCAGTCTCAGCTTGGCCCCACTCCCACAGGAGTCTGCAGAATCGACTGGTGAGCAGTTTTGAAAAGCTCCTTTATGTCTCCTCACTTCCTCTTTTAACCAAATAGGAAATTGTTCATTATAAAAGGCCCAGTTGTCCTTACAGCAGTCTCATCACTGATGTCTGAGGTGATGCTGCACAGGAGAGAAGTTGTTAATATCTGTGTTTATACATTTCTCTAAAGATGAAGAGATGACTGCAGTTGAAGATCAGTTTTGCTGCAAAAGGCACTGAATGA
Source organism: Struthidea cinerea (assembly GCA_013397865.1). Taxonomy (NCBI): domain Eukaryota; kingdom Metazoa; phylum Chordata; class Aves; order Passeriformes; family Corcoracidae; genus Struthidea; species Struthidea cinerea. The sequence continues at coordinate 408,951 of VZTI01005973.1, forward strand.
GCCGACCTGATCGAGGGGAAGACGTTAAAATGTTACGCACTTTAGTTTTCTCTGCTTCACTCAGACATTAGCTGCTGTGGTCTGTTGCTGTTTAGCAAATATGTTTGGGTCCAAGTGCTGCTTGAGATGATAGAAGCCCAATATGCTTTTTTGAGGCAGAGGCAATTATTTGTTATGTGTTTGTGCAGCTCCTAACACTTTGGATTGCTGTGCCTCCTGATTGCTAATGGCTGAGCAATAGTGTTTGTTACAGCAGTTGGTAATAGCAGCCTGTGTTTGTGCCCTGTAGGGGAATTTGGTACATGTGCACAGCCATGGGATGTTAAAGATTTTGTACCTTTTAGAGGCACCACAAAGTCTGTACAGACCATCTAGCCTTCTGCCATTTTAAGTGCTTCCTTATTTCATTTCAGAGATATTTGTTTATTCTTTCCCCTGTTGCCCTCCCAAACTTTTCAAATCTTTCCCATCTGGGCTCTTGTGTTTATAAACTCTTCTGTGTTTGGAGCTTGTAGGCAGCAACCAGTTTGAAGCCTGCTTTTCTAACACAGACCAAATCCAGGGAAACCAGGAAGCACCATGGGCTCTTGCTCTCCTCTGCTGCTTCTTTACAGGTCTCTGAGATTGCCTCTGTTCTACCAGCTGGATGCTCAGCCCTGCACTCCCCACGTCAGTCAGCATCACCCTGCTAAAGAGGCCAGAAAACTTCCCTGATTTACACAGCATGAGGATCTGACAGAGTAGAGATATTTTCATTCGTTTTGGTTTGTTTGTCTTGAGAAGTCACAGTGTGGCAGTTCCAACTCCTGTTGTGTGAGACTCACATTGCTGAAGCCTATCACTTTTTTCCTGGTGTGGAGAAGAAGAGCTGGTCAGCCCTGAGAGGGCCTGGAGTCCAGCCTCATAAAAACTGTCTGTCACCTTTTAGCCATTCTCTTTGTCACTTCCTTTCCATAGCAGAGATAATGGAAGTGTTTCCTGCTAACTCCTGTCTCTCTGTGATAAATTGCTGTGTTCTTTATTGGAAAGCATTGTATAGCTGCTCTTAGCACTGCGATAAAGAAAATGCTGTGAACTGGCTGCATTGTGTTTGGCTTCCTTTCAGACAAGGCCAGTCTGGACACTGAGGACCTGATCTTCCTTTTGGGCCAGACCTCAGGTCACATTTGTGTGGGAGGTAGGGATTTATGTTTGCTTAAAGCCACGTTTGTGCTTTTGGCATGGAGCCATTGAAGGTCAGTGTGATCCATAAATCTACTGAAGCAGGGTCTGCAGGTACCCCTTGTTCCCCATATCCTCCTTTGAGCTCTCCTCCCTGCCCTGTGGCAGTGCTGGAACTGGCATGGACATCCTTGTGTTGATGTCGTGCTGCATGGTTAGTGCTTCCCTTACCCTCCCCAGCTGGGAACTCCCAGCTCTCCAGGCAGGGGTGATTTTGACCCCCCCCCTTGTATTTCCAGTTGCCACTGCTTGTAGCTAGGAGGGTTTGTAGCTGAGCTATACTGTTGTTTCAGTTTGGATTTTTTTTGGCCTGGATCTTTCCATTCAGTGACAAAAAAAGCTGGTGTCAGTATAGGTTATCTTTAAAGTGATGAGAAGAGCCCTGTTCCTGAATTCCACGGCTTTTCAGATTTGTTGTCTTTTATCAGGAGCAGTATTGTTAGGTTTGCTGCCCACAAGCCTGGGAGTCCTGATTCTCCAGGGCTTTAGCTTATGGCTGATAACTCGGTTTCGGTCTTGCTTATGTCCAGCATGCTGCACCTGGTAGTGGAACAATTATATGAGTAGCAGAGTAGTCACTGGCAGAAGTACTGAGGTAGTTGTAGTTGAACAGGTAAAAGGAGACGGGCAAAGACAAATAACACTGTTAAATTTTTATGACGTGTGCTCATCCACCTGTGTGCCAAAAACTCCCTCCGGCTGAATCGAAGGAAAGCCGCAGTGCAAAGAGTTTATCCTGTCTGCTTGTTTTCACTCTGTGAGGGAAACTGGGGGAGAAGGAGGGACTGAGGTAGGCACAGAAAGGTTTTCATCCTGAGAACTGAGGCTGAGCGTGGGTTTCATCATGAGTGCTCCATCAGCCTTTGCATGGTTTGAGTCCTTTGGGCTCATTTAACACAGCATAAATCCCACCCTACATGCGCTTTGTGAGTTGTCTGGTTTCCCTCCTCCTGCAGAGATTTTTAATTAAAAATCTAGGACCAAAATAACTGCAGTACTATCTTACAACTATTGTTGAAGGAAGAGCTGGATGCTCTCATCTCTGAGAAATAGTGAGGTTTATGCAAAGATACTCAGTATATTAATTTCCTGTAGAATTTCAGGGAGAGTGGCTATATCAAAGGAAGTATAGGTGGATTCTAAATTTAAACCACTGTACAACAGATCTTGGTATACTACAGTGCCCAAGAGTCTGAAAAGCTGAACAGGGGCATGTAAGGATCTCTTCAAAAATAGATGTACTTCCTTAAAATGTATTTGGTCATGTTTATTCAGCCCTCCTTATGAAGGCCCCTGAGATTTACAGATCCTGTCTGAATCTGATAGGAGAAACAAGAAAGTAGAGGAGTGGAAAATTCAGCATGATTGGAGCCCCACAGGATGTGGTCATTTCTCCATTGTTTACCTGCTCTTCAGAAGTAGGTGAACCAGGTTAGCTATAATTTAGTAGGCTTGGGGTCAGAGCCATTGGGTGGAAATATAGTTTGTTCTTATACAAGGTGTCAAGGTAGAAATACACTTATAATCTAAAATTCTTTGGGACAGTAGATGCTCATGGCACAATCTGGAACTGAATCTTCGTGGTATTGAACAGCACTTGTTTTCCGTCTTGTAAGATGGTCTGTAAACATCCTTTCCTGCCATTACCTTTGCCTTACTGCTGTGTCAAAGTTCCCTTTGGAGCCCAAGTCTGGGAATGGCTCAGCAGATTTGAGGTAGAAATTGATTCTGGTTTACTTTGTTACAAGGGGGCAATATTTCACAAACAAGGGAATAATGTCAGAAGAACCCTATCAAGCATGAAAGCTGGTCTTCAAATTAGCTTGGTATTTCCGAGTAATTGTGTGGTGGGAATGTGGCCCCAAGGCACAATCTTTTCTAGACTTAATTGTATAAAGGCAGAAGTGGATATCATAGAAAGCCATCAGTGAGGCTTGCAGTCATCTGGGTTTTTTAAAAATGTCATTAAAAGTAGAATCCTTCCATTAAAAGGGAATATGATCTCATTATGTGATTTAGATAGCAGGATGAGGCTGAAATGATGCTCTTTAATATGTTCTTTTCAAAGAAAAGTATCACGGCAAGAACTGACCTTGAAGATGTGGCCTGCTTGCAAATGATGTAACTGCGCCCCTGTCCAAAGCAAAGTGTTCTTGTCATGGCTCTAAATCTCCAATAGCTTTAGCTAAAGCAACTAAGTTACTGTCTTATTTATAGTTCTGTGCACCTGACACCATAGCTCACTGACCTGAGTTTATCCCAAATCCTGTCAGCCCCTGCAGGAGTGGGGATGGCAGGTTCCGTGTGGGACTGGGCTTCCTCTTCCCAAAGCCTATCATGGTGAATCCATCAGGGTGGCCCTTACCACAGCCTGGGGTCTCTCACCCTGGAGGTAGCTCTAGAGAAAATGGGTTATTAGAAAGCTGTTCTCTTAGATATTCAGTTACAGTTAAAAAGGATTGTGTGGGAGGTCATTGGAGGGTATTGCTAACAGCACACATAAAAACTTCAGGGCATGGGGGGATGTGGGATAGCCATTCCCTAAGCAATACGAACTGTGTGAGTTGTGGATAATTACTGGAAAGGTCAATGTGTCAAAGGTGAAGGTGGTTTACCATTATGTAATTCATTAATGCTGTTCATGGGACTCGGAGACTTGCTCCCTGAAATTCCTGGGCTTGGAGATGATGTGTTCACAGTGGGCCTCAAATGAAAACTGCCACTGGTGGATGAGCTGTCAGTATCAATGACCACAACAAAAAGGAAGCAGAGCACTTCAAATCTGCTTTTGAGGTGGGGAGTTTTTAGTTATATGTCCAGTATTTTCATCTTTGGGCCTAATATTATTTATATTGAAATTAGTAAGTGAGTGCTTATTTCCTTAACTAGTACAAAGCTTTCAACACTGTTTTTTAGTGCCTAACCTTATACCATGTCTCTGTGCCTGAGCCTCGTGCCTGTAGACGTCAAAGGGAGTGTTGCCTCTTGGCTTGGATGTGCACTGGCAAACCACTGTGTGCTGCCCAGGAGCTGTGCCCACACTTCCAGCACAAGCAGCAGGGATTCAAGGGTCATCTGTATTGCAAGTGAGGTGGCTTATATCTGCTTACCTGAACAAGCTTGAACAAGTAGCAGGCACCAACATAGATTTCAGAATGAACTGGCCACGTGGTGCTCGTTTGATTTCTCCGACATCATTTCTAGCCTGCCTTGCATGCCTTCCTTGTAGCCCACGCCGTTAGCCCCACTCCAGTGACCCAGCTCAAGGGCAATTTGTAGGTATGTGCTCAAGTTGTGCTTTTACCTTGATTTTGCATTAACTTGAGTTCACTGCTGAGAAGCAACTGTGAATGCTTATGTCATCCCTGTGAAACTTTCAATAAAAGATGTGTGGCGGTATTTCTAGATGAGCAGAAATTTAGAGGCAGAGATCTGGTTCCTGAGTTTGTCTCAAAGTGGGTCCTTACTGGAATTTGTTGGCTAGTTTGTTATGAAAACTGCATCAGGAGATGAGTTGTGATCTGTGGTGGCACATTTCTTCCTATACCCTGCACGCATGCTTGGTTGTACTTTATGTTTTGGTGGGGAGTCTTTGCTAATCTGAGTTTTGACTTTCTTTTCCTGCTTAAAAGAATGCTGATGAGAGATATCAGTAACAAATAATGGTAAGCTTTAAATAAAAATTTAGTAAGATGGATAAGGTGCTTGGTATATACTCAACAGGTGTGATTTATCTCTTCAGTTGAAAATATTAGAACATGGGATTAAACGGCTGAAGAGGATTCCAAGCAAGCACTTTACCTTCCTGCATAGATTCAAGAAAATGCCTTTGCATGAGCTATATTGGATTGAGATGCCTACAGGAACTGGGGGCTAAAGGAGATTATGCCAAGTATGATTTTCTGAAAATAAAGTGAGGGACTGAGATAAAAAGATGGGCAGGAAAGGTTCTCGCTCCTGTTTTTCACTGAAGGCTGGAGACTCTCTCATCCTTCTGGTAGTGTGCATTCTGCATGCACCTGCCATTACCAGGGAAATAATTAATGTCGATGTACTAGTTGTAATTACAGCAAGTGAGGTATGATCTATGCAGTTAACAAGGGGAAAGACCAGTGGAATGCTAAGTCAGGAGAAGCTCCTCAGTGCTAGTGGGAAATTTAATACGCTTTGTTAAATTAATAGCCTTTGCATAACAATCAATTTACAGTTTAAAGGGCAGAGGAGGTGGATGTAAAAATCATTAAGCATTCATTTCAGCGACCCACTCGATATTCTTGGCTGGAAGAAATCGCCAGTGTAACGTTTACTGAGTCATTTGCAACTGTTTTAAGAAAAAAAGCAAACCACACGAGGATTGTGTATGTAGTGCTTATTGCAGTGCCCTTTTCTAAGCCATAGGGTTGCCGTGATCCCTTTCCCAAACACACCATGGCTTTAGTGATGGGCTGGTGTTTGCTCACAGATGTTTATCCAAGCCAGAGATGATTCTGAAGATGAGGTTTTCCGACATGTCAAATAAAACCATTCTGCCCTGTGTGACCCTACCTTGAAATTTCTTAGTCCTGTGTTAGATAGGGATCCCCAGGAGGAGCGACCTGGGATGTTTTTTTCTCAGTGTAGGCATTCAGGGCCTGGTTTTGCCTGCAGTTGTTCTGTTTGTAGTCTTTGTACATAATGCTCACCGTAGAGAGAGATTAGTTGTAAGAAGATTATGCATCTGAGTGCTGCTGGTGTGCCTGAAGCTGGAAATGTTCTGGTGTATACAAAGAAAACATTAATCAAGACGTCTTACAGAGAATTAAGGGAGGAAATAGTTTTGTCTCCTGATTACTACGTGAGTTTCACTGCCCAGTGCAGGAAAAGGCAGGGAGGGAGGCAGGAGGTGATAGAAAGAGGTTGTTCTTCTGTTCTCAGAGAAAGCAAGGGCAGATTGCTGGGATGGCTGTGGTAGGCAACTTCCACAAAAACAGCATAAGGGAGGCAGCTCTAAGGGCTCTGCAGGACGTGAGCTTTGAGTTAGACTGTAGGGACAGACTAGCCATGCTCCTGAGCTTGCCAAAGCAGCTGAGAGATATCTGTTGCATATAGTCTTAACAAAGCCCATCCCTCTGTTGCAGATGGGTGTCTTCAGCAACCCATGTTACTTGATTTTCCAGCCTGGGCTGATTGTCAAGCTGAGTACTCTGGCATGCAGCAGAGGATATGGTAATCCATAAAATCAGAGCACTCCTGCAGTAGCACTGGTGAGGAAAGGTCCCCTTGCCTTCACCACAGAGAAATAGCTGGCCCTAAATAATTAAAGGAATAGAGAATAGCTGACACCTGCTGTGAAGCTCCATTGCTTCAGGTTCCAACTAACACCACAAGAGCCCAAAACATTCAGTGTCAGCTGCAATATGTGCATTTTGCCATTTCTCTAGTCAACAAACATGAATTAGGTAGAGAAAAACATTGCCTGCACAGGCACTTTTTACTGTATCAGGTTTCATTTAACTGTTAGTAGGGGGTTGGTTGTCCAATTATCTATCTTATTAATAGGCATTTTTGGGAATAGCTTTCAGAAACAGATTTTGCAGACTTCCTGAATTGATTGTGGTTCTTCAGCTGTTGTAAATCACCAGCACAGCACTGAACTAATAATTTACCCTTATTGAGGATCTGCGCTGCTGTTTTTCCTTATGAATACTTAGAACTGTAATCACTAGAAATGTATCTGCTAACAATTTGCCTTCTCATTTCATTCATGAAATTTTTACCTCCTCAGGGTTAATTGGATCAGGAAATCTCAGTATCTTTAGATCTAATTTTCCCTGTTGATGCAGGTTTTGGAGTGAATGACTGCTTTGAATACAAAATACGATTTAATTTAATTTCTGGGAAATACTTAGTGACCAGAAAAAGAGAAGGTTGTTGGAAACAAGCTTTGAATAAATTAAGAACCCCCCTTAACTAGCACAGCCTTCTTGACTATATGAAACCCCTAATTAACTATTTATAGAGAAGTACATATTTCCAATCTATTTTAAAATGCTGGAAATGAGAGTAAGCAAACCAACCTACCCACAAGTTTTCAGAGGGTAAGGACAGCATAATATCTGCACAGTGTTTAGCTGTGTGGTAATTATATATCAGGAACTCTGAAAATTTAAAGAAGGAGCCAGGAAAATTCCATCCCCAGAAGCTTCAAGCCTGATGCTGAAAGCGACCACTATCTTCCCAGCAAGCACGGAAGGCCCAGGATGCAGAACAGCTGTGTGTGAAAGACATCTCTGCACCAACAGTGATCATCTTTAGGTGTTTTAGGCACTGCTTTAATCCAAAGTGAGTCCAGTCCCAGAAGAGGAGAGCACTGGCAGTTCCCATTTGCTTTAATAGCAGCCACAAGGTTTGCTGATAAAGTAACTTTTATTCTTGTCCCTTTGCTCTGCGTTGGCTGTTCCTGAAGCTACCGGGGAAGGAAAGTCCCACTGTGCCGTTGCACCCTGTTAAGTTCACTACTTTCATTTGTCCTGTGCTCCATGGGCATTTAACATAGACTTCTCTTCTGCTGTATTTTGCATTTTTAAAAGATAAAGAGGTCTCAAAGAGAGGGTTAGTAAGAAATTTATTTCTTCCTGCTGAATTATTTATTCCTTTTTAAGCTCTGGTGAACAGCCCACACTTAATAGCCCATTACTGCTTAGAGAGCTGTCAACACAAAAGGAGCAATCCTGAAAAGTACTGTGTTTAGTGGCTCTATCAATACTCTCTGTATTACTTTTCCTTCATTTTTATTATCAAGAGCACAGAATGGAAGGGCAGAAATTACCTGAGCTGCAAACTTCAGGGCGCTTTAATCTACCAAGACTAACAATCAGGTAAATTCATGCAAGAGCTAGAATGAAGGATTTTCATCACAAGGTTATTTTCCTAAGTGAGCTTACGGATTCTGCACCAGTTGGCATCTTCAAATTAAGGCATGTTGTCTTTCTAGGATGATTCTTCATCTCATCTGCTGGATTTGGAGGGAATGCAGTAGCAGTGGGTGACATTTCTTGCCTTCTGTTACATAAGTGGTGTGGTGACAGAATGGCAGTTTTTGGCCCTCTACAATTCTGGCCCAATTTTGATTTTTACCTTCTCTCTATTCCGTGAGCCCCCACAGAACTGGTTCCCATGAAGCATCTGTCATATCCTGAAGCAACCTCCAAAATACTGATTTAGAAGTAGATTTGGGTTTCAGAACAACAGTGTTGTCTTCAAATCAGCTGTGGAAGATTTGAGGCTCAAAATCACTCATCATGATTTTGAAGAAGAGGCTCGTCTTCTATTGTTTATTTCTTACCAGGTACTTCATCGGTGCTGAATTTTTGTATGTTTTCTGGATTATTTAGGTGTGTGAAAAGCCCAGTCGTGATAAGCAATGAATTCACCTCGCACCTTCCTGTTACATCCCTTTGGAAAATTTGTCCCTGGAATCTGCTCTTCATCTTCCCCTACAGCTCTCATGAGGTTTATGTTATTTAAAGCCAGCTTGGGCAGTCAGACCCTTATGGACAGATTTAACAAGTAGTTTTCTGAGTAAGTGAGCAATGAGGCCTCAATTTCTTATGGAGTTGTGGCTTATGTTGGATTCGCTGATGTTTGGTAATAGCTGGGTTCGGAGGACAGTTTTACAGCTTCCCTTCTTTCTTTAGCCATTGATCTTTTAAGAAGATACAACTTAGTTTTAAGAAACTAGTATTTTCAAGTTTTCTAATGCCTGTTGGAGTTCCGTGACTTTTTCAGATGGTACAAAAGAGGTTGGAAGGGAGGATGAAACAGGTAGATACAGATGCAGACACACACAGAGATTCTTTTGGAAACCAAAACAAATATTTCAGGTTTATTGTAGAATCTTAATAATGTGAACTATATTTTCTCCCAAAAAGGACAAAAGTGTCTGATATATTGAGAAAACCCAAAATACAAAAGAAAAAAAGTCTGGTTTTGTGATTTTTATGCTACACAAGAGCCTGTCTGGATGAGGATCAAACGTATCTTATGTAGATATGTTTGAAAAACAAGCCGGAAAACACCATACTGGGGGCATGGTGTGTTGCATGGTTGTGTGTGTGTAACAGACAGACATGTCTCTGCTGCTGCTTCTCAGAGAGCTTCAGTCACTGGGTGTCTTCTGCCAAAAAGCACCAGTTAAGAGCAACTTACACGGATTGATCTGTGTGGTCAAAAAGAGATGAGCTGCTGCCACAAGTTTGTATGAAGATATGTAAGAGAAGAGCCAGACCTGAGAAAAGTCTTTTTCCTTTGTTACTGGCTGTTCCCAGTTGAACAAGGCCTCCAGATTTTTTTCTGCCATCAAGCTGATGGCTTAAGTAACTGTGGGAATGAGAGAGCATCAGCACAGTAATTCTGACAATTATTCTGTGGTTAAATACTGTGAAATAATAAGTGAGCAAAACATTAGAGTATTGGTCTCTCTGCCTAGTAAATATAGCAACAGTTGAAAGAAAATGTGTTTTGGGGTTTTGCTACTGACATCAGCGTGAGCTGGCTGGCAGTTCTTCTCTGACAAAGCTCATGGTATTCTGAGACAAAATGATGATGGACAAAGCCTTTCTGTTGCCCTGTCAGGGCATAAGAGCTGATGGATGGATGTTTTATGTTTGTAACCTGTTCTCTAGCCTGCTTCCTCGGGGTGGGCCTGGGATTTCTGAACACCTTCCTGCAAACTGGCACAGCCTCGCCAGGTCACTGCTTTTTGGGGAAAATATCCCACTCATCTGCTTTTGTTCTGAGCCACTTCTGAGCAGTTCTAGAGGTAGAGAGTTGAGACTGCTTTTCTGGGAACAAGGACAAAAAATAGCTCACTGTTAGCATTCCAAACCCAGCTATTTAGACCTGGATTATTTTTAAATACTTTGCTTTCAGACACATAGCTGGCTGTATTTTTCTCCTCTCTCTCCTTTTTTTTTAAGTTACCAGTTAAGTTTTGCATCTTCCCCCCACCCACCCCACCCCAGCCTGTATGGAATCAAGCGTTTCCAAGCAAATAGAGGTTTATTTACATTGCTAAGTTAGGTATGTTACCTGCTGCCTCGGAGGTGCCGTTGGCCACAGGGGGAACCTGGGGACATTTTGAGCCTGGATATGTTTGCGGAGAGGTTTCCTGGGCAGTTGAATTGACAGGAGGCAGGGCAGCAGCGAGTGGAAAGCTGCAGCCACCCCATTTCACCCGGCTGCAGGACACGTCATCAGCCTGAAACACAGCCCTGCAGGAGGTGCCAGGTGAAGGCTCGGCCCGTGGCAGCCCCATCCAGCCTCCGTGTCCTGGAGCTCAAACAAAGCCTTTCACCAGGAGTTGTGTGAGGGGGTTGCAGTGAAGTTCTGCTGCTGAGTGTGTGCTGGCTTACGCCACTTCGTAGTGGGGCCATGCTGACACACAGGGCTTTTGGAGTTCTTGGAGATCGCTGCACAGACCTTGTTTCGTCCTCCACGGTTGATGCAGGCCCACAGGGGACACACATCCCCTTCAAATGGCAGCTGTGTAGCCCGAGGGAGCCCCATTTTTGGGCTAGCCCCACCTGCTACCCATTAGCCTGTTGCTGGATGTTACAGACCCTCATATCTGATGTCTTAGGCATCCCATGGTGAGCTGGTTTCAGAAAGACCTGCTGCTCAGAGTGGTTTTGGTAACCCTTGCGCATTGCGGGAGTCCAGCCTGGTTTAGATCAAATTAAGCTCTTGGGCACTGGGGCCTTCTCTTGCAGGAAAGAAGGAGCAGATTCTCTCTTGCCTTCTACACAGCAGCTAGTTTATAAAGCTGATGCAGCTTGCTGGGCAAATACATTTTTAAAAATTGCAAAACCTGCAACTTTGGGCCTGTCATCTACAGGGATTGGCAGGGCAGGTGGAGGTACAGAGCCCAGATAAAAGACAGGAGGGGAGGTTCTCACTGGGACACATTCATGGCATCCCCTTACGTGGTGTCTTGGGTTTGAAGGCTGAGCTCCAAGAGGCCATTGAGGGTTCCCCATGAAATTGGGGCATTTGGGCAGCTCAAGCACAGGGGTGGCCCTGGCAGCAGGAAGGGTAGGATAGGGTGTTCTAGCCTGTTATCAGCCCATTTCCCACCTGTGCCGCCTTAGGAGCATGTTGGTCCTGCCCTCCCAAACTGCGCTGTGACTCTGGGCAACCTTTTCTTCTTTGTTTTCCCAGTAGCCTAAAAGAGATGGGAAGACTTGGAGATGCTTTTCAGGAAATGTGTGCTATCCTGAAAAGATTTTCTTTACCTCAGTAACTGTCCCCCAGAGCAGCAGCAGACCTTGTGGTGAGGGATGCCACCCAAAGGCTGGGTTAACACTTCTTACTGCTATCCAGAGCCCTGCCTCTGGCTGCACATGGGGAGAAAATAAAGCCTGTAACTTGGGAAGGAGACAGTCATAATATCTGTTTGTAAAGGGTAAGAAAGAACTGCTTGTTGCATGGGTATAAAAAAACCCTTTAATTCCAGCCAGGATGGTCTAATGTGTTAGCCAAGTCTTGGTAAAGAGCAAAGTACCACCAGTACAGGGATGCAGGGAGGCTTTTGGGGACACAAATGCTGGTCTTTACCCTCACAGAGCAGCAATGGTTATCTTACTGATCAAACTGCAGGGCTGATCTTAATGGCATTTTAAAGAAACCAAAATCATTTATGTGTGCTGTAATAGGAAATAAGGGTGGAAGTGACTGGTGTGATCTCCTCTTGCTGCTCCCTGCAGCCAGTGCAGCTGGTCTTCCTCCACACAGCTCAGATTAATGTTGATTTGTGTGGAGATGGTGTAACTCTGCTGACACAAATGGAGTTGCATTTATGAGACTCAAAATCCTTTAAAAAAAAAAAAAAGGATTTCAGGCACCGTGTACTGAATGTTAGGCACTGAATGGACCCAGTGAGTAGCTATTATCCTAATAGATCCTGCTAGGCAGGAAGATGTTATACTGCCTGGATTCACCGAGGAGCAGTGTCCTGCTTCCCTACAGTTTACAAATGCTGAGAGTCAGCAAATCAGTAATTGTAGCTTCAAGCTAATACCAGTTTTTTTCCCCTGCATCGCCTTCTGGTGCTCTGTGAAAAGATCTGGCACACTGCATAGGATTAGGTGGCTTTGAAGCAGTGGAGCCATCTAGGTGTGAAAACTTTGATTTCCTGTGTCTTGAAATGAACTGTTGGTTCTATCTTTCTTTTTCAGAAAACCCCCACAGCTCATGCCATGAAGGAGGAGAACTTTCTTCGTCGCAGGTTCTCCCTCTGTCCGGCCTCGTCCACCCCTCAGAAGGTCGATCCTCGCAAGCTGACGCGCAATCTGTTCTTCGGGGCCGACAATGACATCTACCCACTCAGCCCAGGTTGGTTTCTGGCGTGTCAGTGCAGAAGGTAGTGTGTCTTAGGTGCTTGACTGCAAGTAGATATTTTAGCATGCTGCCAGGAAACAAAGAGAAACAAGAATGTGAAATAGAAAGTGAGAGAAGCTGCTGCAACACAGGTAGTACTGGATCCCAGACCGTGCTGCTTTCACGATGCTGTTGCTTTTCATTGCCATGGCATTAAGTGGGAATGGAGGGCATGAGAATTGGGGTTTGTAACTGTTTGAATGCTGCATGGCCTTACATTTATAAAATGACTATAATGTTTTCAGGCATATCCACTTTGAGGCACTTGATGTGTTTCACCCTAAGCATTGGACTTGCTTAAAATTTACTGTCCCCATTTGCAGATGTTTAATGGCAGGTTTCCCCGTTCAGATTTAGAGCCCAGGATAAATATTACAAGAGCAAAATTTCTGTGGTTAATGTTCTGTAAATATCTACAAGCGCTACAAGTACCAGGAATCTTGACAGGTTGCAATGAATGGCAGACTGGCTTTAAGCATTCTCTTTACATCTTTTTTTTTTAAGCTTTGAATTTCCTAGCACCTTTCTTGAGGGTAAAAGAGCTCATTTTATTGTTTCAGAATCTGTTGCTCACAGTAAACATTGAAGTCTTTCCTTGATTGCAGTCTGCAGACAATGCTGCCGTTCCAGTCTGTAAACAAGTGCTTCAGGGTCAGTCACAGTTTGTTGAGCTGTCATCTGCAGCTGCCATGTCAAACCTCAGCTGCTAAATAGTCAAACCTCACAGCACCTTCGTGAGGTTTCAAAACACTGATATCTGGAGAAAGAACATAGCATCTGTCAAAAGCTTTCAGTGCTCATATAGATGTAGCATCCAATAGACTCTACGGGCTTTGCAGATGTAGTGCAAAACCAGGTCTGGGTTTCCTGAACTAATTGTCTTTAAGTGCAAAGGTTTCAAGGGCCTCTGATTTTGCAGGTATTTTGTTTGTGAGTGTCTGCTGTAAGGCAGTGGGGAGCCTATTTTCAGCAGTGCTGACTAATCCTGGCTGTCACTGAGGCCGCTGGAAGCTTCAACAACCTTTCAGTAATCAAATTGAAAACAATTTCAAATGGGACACCTAAAATTTCATACATTTCAAACCTGGAGGGACTTCTGAACTGCTGACTGCCCAGAGGTACAGTCTGTACAAATGTATGGCAAATAAATAACTCGCTTCTGCTGTCCTTGGGAGCTGAAGGGCTGATTTTCCAGCCTGTATTCACTTCCCCTTGCTTTGAGGTGATGGAGAGCCATGGCTTAGAGTTTGCCCAGTTCTTCCTTCAGTTCTTACCAGCATTTTCAATGCTAAAAAAGTTACTGAGTCCCTCACAGTGGTCTTTCAGTGCTGTAATCTTTTAGAAACCAGGGAAAGTTGAGGGTTTCAAGTGTGGAGGAGGTGGCTGGAAGAGTTTTTCTCTTCCTCAGCTTCCCCTATCACTTTGTTTCTCCTTGATCCCTGCTGGCAGCCTTTGCTGGGCTCAGCAGAACAAGTGCCTTGAGCCACGTTGGCTCTTCTGTTCTGCTGCACAGTTCTCCCAGGTAACCTCCAGCACTGGTGTCAGTGAGGGCTGTAGCCCTCAGTATTGCAAAGGAAGAGCATAGGCCAAGGGATTTGTAAAGGAGAGAATATCCCTTTTAAACAAACAGAATTTACTCCTTCAGTCAGGGGATTTCTTGCAGGGAGTCTGGGGTTTTGTCTATCCTTACTCCTCTTTTACTCCTTTCATTTCTTTTCCTGTTCCCATGGAGCTGCCTTGTCTCTTTGTTTTCCTTGTATTTCCTGCCAGAAGGGCCTGTTACTCTTCACATTCAGTTGTCATTTGCTATGGCAGGCTCTGCTTTCACTCCTTTGCTGCTGCTTCTGCCTTGTTTTCCTCTGAGCCTTGTGTGCTTCTCCCTAGCTTCTTCTGTTCCTCTGAACAATGCTGCTATCACCACAGATAAGCCATAGGTCTGTGTCCATAAGCTGCATCCAATATTTCTCTGTTCTCTATTTTTCTCTGTTGTTTTACATGAGCTTTCAGTTCTTGAGGCTTTTCCAGTGGTCTGTGTTTCACTGCTTGAGCCCAGCAGGTTTTCTTTATGTGAGAGCTGGACTGATTGTGTTGAGTGGGTGCAGTGGGCAGCAAAGCCCAGTCATTTCCTGCCGGTAATTCAGTGGGTTGTGATGTGGCTGGAGCTGCAGGTCTCACTGCACCATCACCTAGGACTCGCCCTCCAACAACGAAGGTGTGCAAGTAAATACTTCAGAGAGAAGGGAGTGACAGACTTTACGCCTCAGGAGAGCTACGCTGTGGAGATTCAGTGCAGCAAGAGAATTTATTGTTTTTTAAAGGGAACATATGGGAAATGCAGAGGGCAGTCCCTGAAATAACACTTTGGACTTCTTGCCTCCTGCTTGCATACAAAAGTGCTAATGATTCTTGTAACTGAGAGAAAATTGAGTAAGATATTTTCTTTTTATAGGGACCTCACAAATTAGAGAGAGATGAGTTCTTGTTTCTTGTCATGTCTGTCTGTCACTTAGCCATGAGGAGAGAGAACCTTTCTCTGTTTTCTGTTTCAGAGGATAGCAAATTTATTGTGCGAGTAGCTAAAAGAATTTTTACAGGATCTCTCTTTCTGATTAGGCTGCAAGATCACACACAGTCTTGAAGTAAAAATTTAGATTAGCTTATCTGTGTTCTAAGAGATGTACTTTCATGAATATGGGAATTTTCCTGTGAAGGATACATGGAACTACATTTCAGGTGTTCACATTGGGTCATGTGGCTGATATTTACAGCAGAAATGAGTTTTATTCCCAATAGTTTTGTCACACATCAGAGCTTGTATTTCCTCTTGTAGCTTCTCAGTCATGCTTGCTGTATCATTCTTTATAAAAGGGAAAGGCAAATGCACCTGTAGGATTTATGCCAGGCTGAAAACCAAAGAAAAGGAATGGTTACTGTTCTGAAAAGGAACTGAATATTTAGTTTCCCTGTGCATGGCAATAATGGACAAAAAGTGTCAGTAATTCTGCTCTCTAGCCACAAGACGGGAGTGTTGGCAGTTTTCTACACAGTGTGATGAAGGCTGTTTCCATAAGCACTACTGATTCTCTTCCCAAAATCTGTTTTGTTACTTGGTGCAGAACTTTTGGGCTACTTTGTGGATGACTCTTCTTTGTGTGCCCTGATAGCAGTCAGCACTTTAAACTTCTCTTTAAACACAAGAGATTCAGCTCTCTTTCTGTTGTGGGAACTGCGTTTTCTTGATCAGGGAGATAAGAGCTTCAGCTTCTATAGACAGTTCATGTTTAGCTCCTTTTATGTTTTTCTGTGGTTTCCTATTTATTTTCTCGAGGTGGCTGTGTCTGTTGTGCTCTGGGTGAGACTCTCACTTTTGGGCTTTCTGTGCACTTAACTGCATGTGGGGGTTTTTGAGAAACTTCCACATTGTTCCTATGAAGTTTGGTTTCCAAACTAGGAGGGCTAGCCCCCTCCTCCTGCATGGCTGCAGCAGGTCTGCCTGAGACAGACTGTGAAGATAGCTCTCCTCTGAGAAACAGCCTTTCCCTCACAATATCCAGTAGATTTAATGAGTTTGGCATAAGAAACTAGTAGATGTTGCTTCATAAACATACCTAATGAAGCCTTGTAAATGATACAGTAAGAAAGGACAGTTGCATGTTCCTTTTTTTTCATAATGCTCTGTGAGCAGGGTGGTCCAGAACTTCAGGAACAGGTCAAATCTCATTGTTCAGGTGCAAATCCTTTTAACTGCATTTCTGAGAGAAGGCAGAAATGCCTCACATCATGGCTTTTTGTATGTCTACAAGCTTGGAGTTAAGCTTTCTTTAAGAAATGAGACATAATAAAGAATGGATGTGAATTCTGTTATGCTAATAGACACCATTCCCTTGGAGCAGGCAGCAGCTGATTCCCATTAACTTTACTTGAACTTTTAGACCATATGTTACTTTCCCGTACATGTGCAGAAAAGACTCTTCGTGGGAAATAAGTGAAGCAACCACATGGCTTTATAAGTTTTTCCATCCTCCTCTGCCTCTTTCAGGGAGAAGGCGGGTTGTAGAGATGAAAATGCCATGGAGAAAGAAAAAGTACGGAGACACAGGTTCTAATCCATGCACAGCAGTGCTTATGGCCATCCTGCTTGTTGTGGGCCACTGTCAAACCTCTGGCCACTGGGGATTTTTATTTTTATTTTCTCCTGCCCACAAACATCAAGTTTCAGAGTGCATTATTTAGGGCTCCGTGTTTCCAGGGGAGGAGTGACAGTTGGGAAAGTAGGTTAAGATATGGGTCCCTTGTTGTTGCATCACCTTCCTGCATGTCTGTGTGGGTCTTTCCTCCACTCCACTCCATTCCACTTCCCCACATGAGTGGTGCACGTGCTGTCCCTCTTCTCCCAGGCCTCCTGTGGCAGCACGGCCTTGTGGCTAACTTTCCTAACAGAGCTGGCTTCTTAAATGGCTGTTCTGATAATTCCAGGAGGAGTTATGGTTCTGACACATCCGTGGCACCTTCTGCTGACTTCAGGAGAATCAGGGCTTTCCCTTGGCAGTTTTGGGTTTGATGGTGTTTCCAAGGCTGGCCCACACAACATTAGAAACATTTTCACTGTTGCCATGTCTGCAGTGTGCTACGAATGGATTGTGTTTCAGTGTCTTGGTGGTCCTTTACGGCATCCCATATTCTGAAGCTCTGATTGCCAGTGATTCTGAGAAGAAAATGACATTGTAATTGGTTAACAATGACTGTCTTGGCGCTAAAAATCTAGTCTCATCAGATGCTATTTTTTGGCTTTTTTTTTTTAATAGAAGCTCTATGCTTTCTTTTACTAGGAGGGCATGATTACATTTATCATGAAGATAAATGTAATAAACAGCATTTATCATTACATTTTATTGCCTGGACTAGGACTACACACACTCATGCCAGTATATAATATATACAAGTTTAGGATATTTGAGTAGTGAGGATATATTTCTACAACAATTGGAAAATGTACTCATTTACTGCTTGTAAATTTAAAATATTTCTTATTTTAACAAGTAACTTGATCAGAAGACATTGATCTTCTTCAAGTGTGTTGGTTTTTTTTATTTTGTTTTACTAATTATGCCTAGATACTCTTCTGTCTTCTGTAACATTTTGTGATCATGGTTATTACTTGTCCGACAAAGCGTGCTATCAAGTGCATCAGTGTATAGTTGCCAGATACTGACCAAGGAGGATTGAATAGCTGCTTATAACTGAATTGCATTTATTATTTGCACTGAACGAGGCATGGGGTATGTAAGGAAAGAACAGACTGTGGTAATGTAATTAAAGACTGCATCATAATGCAGACACAGAAGGGAGCTGATTAAGGATGCACAAGCAACCTTATTTCTGATTTTTTCCAGCTTTCAAATGCTGGACTTTGCAACCAACATGCTGGTTTTCCATGGTGTTTTGAGACCTTACTTTTGAGCAGTCTTGTTACCCAAGCATGAGGATCGAGGCTATTTCAAATTCTACACAATCCCTCTCTGGAATCACGGTGTGCTTGCTCTTGCTCATGATAACTTCCCTTGTGTGCCGCTAGCAGTAGTCCTTCTGAGGCCACGATGAGCCATGGCTTTGCACAGAATTTCTCTGGTTTTGAATCACACTTTTTTTGTTGCAGGAAAAGATGTGGAAGGAAACAGCCCATCGTCATTGAAGGATGAGACACCACAGACTCCAAACTTCATTAGCAAGGTACTTTGGGATAGGGATCTATTCCCAGTCTTGCTTTCATTTTTCTCAGGATGTTAGTAGTCATTCTTACTCGTTTTTTTTAAAGTCATTGAGAAAGCCCCTCCCTCTGTTTCTGCAGGAGCTGTGTGTGCATATTTTGAGGGAAAGAAAATGAGTGGTTTTGCATGGTTGGGATGGCAAGGAAGCCTACACTGACTTGATTTCACCTACCACAGAAGAACCTGGTTTATTTGGTCCTCATTTGGCAGTGTAATTAGATATGAATAGTTATGGTTGAAAGGTTGACTTTGTCAGCAGAGGTGTCTCCTGCTGTTCCTGATCAGCAAGGCAATCATAAATCTTAATTGTTTTGCAAAAGAAAACTGTAATATTTAGTTTACTGCACAGCATCTGAAACAGTGAGTCGAGAGCCTGGGAGAGAGCTCTGGGAATTGGTGTAACAGGAGAGGAAGACAAAGTAATCAACATTTCCTGAACACAACTTTTCCATCCAGCCTGTTAGGGAGAGGTAAAATTGGATCTAAAGCCTCTGGATCTCACTGCTCAAAACCTGCCTCTAGATCAGGAGTTACAGAGTGCCAGGGTTTGATTTCCTGTAGAGATGGAATCAACCTTATAAATGAGATCTGGCTTTGAGATTCATGTACAGCTCTTTTGGCTGCAGCTCCCTGACATGTTTCTGGAGGGAAACTAGAAATAGAAGTGAGACCAGTTAATAAATTTTTAACTAAATTTATTTTAAACTATGAAGCTATAAAATGTAAGTGTCACCAGCTGAAATGAAAATATAGCACAAAAGAAACAGCTGCAGACAAGTGATTTCTTGTGAGACACGAAAATAATCTCTGCATCTTCCAGTACATTTCCCTGTGCTTGCCTGGAGCTTACAGGTTGTTCTGCTGGGATGCCCTGGCAGAGGTCAGCACAGGGAGATGGTGATGAGAGGAGCTTTGGGAGTATGCGACAAGGACTTGTGTACATGTCCTCTGCTATTGCTGGAACCTGGCAAGCTGCAAACCGATCTTGGTTTTGCTTTTTCAGGCAGGTTCCTCAAGGAAAATCAGCCTCCCACTTATCCTGGCAGTGGAGAAGCCCAAGGACCAGGTAACTGCATCCAGGGCTGCGTTTTAAAGCTAGATGTTTTGCACGCCTTACATGGAGTGGTGTTGAATTTCCAGTGACTTAGGAATGTAAAGAAGAAGGGCTTTTGTCTAGACAGGACAGTTCAGAGCACTGAAATGCTGCCCAAAAGGGAGTTTGATTTCTGAGATGCAGGATGAACGCAGGAATAGGGATGTATTCATGAGAGGTTTCTGGGTGAGAGCATGGCTCAGCTGTGTTTTCCCAGCCTCCGGGCCTTCCTTGCTGTTCAGTCTCTTACAGGTGTGTTTTTGAAAGCAGAAGCACCCATGGAGGATTTGGGTGCCCACCCCGATTTCTGCCATGCTTTGTGTGCATGGTGGGTCTCTCCTAGACAGTGCCAAGAGCAATTGTCAAGAAGAGTTAGGAGGAAATGCACAGCACAAAACAACTGCATCAGATCTGTGACTCAAAAGAAACGGGGCTCTGAACCTGGACACAAGCTTTGCTTTCACTAACCCAAGCCTTTGGTTTTACAATAGTCAAAATTGCTCTGAAACACCAGTGGACTCAAAAGAAATATGAGGACACCAAAGCACCGAACCTCAACTTGCCTACTCGTTTGCAGTGTTGCAGGCAATTGCTTTGGCTGCTGGAAGGGCCAGAGCTGGGTGTTTTTTTCCTGCCTGAATATTCTGCTTAGACACGTGATGTTTGATTCTGAGAATTTCCGAAACCTCACTGGACCTGTGCTGTAGCACCTGTGATTCTCACTTCACTCTGCTTCGCCTTGCTCTCCTCCAGCCATGTATCTTGCCTTCTGTCATGCTTTGGAGTGGCAGTGACAATAGGGAGTCCTTGTTGTGAAATGTCTTGTACCTCAAAAATCCAGGCAAACTGGAGGTCAGTTTGTTTGATATGTAATTTTTCATATCCACTCAGCTCTAATGCCATAAAATTAAGCCTTACTGTCAGCTTTCCAGAACTCTAAGTAGGGATCTGTCACACTATTTCAGTTTAAAAATAAATAGTGATTCCACCTACCAAGGGAACCAAAGGGAAGAGTGTGTGCTAATTGGGTCATATTTAGATTTCTGATAGCAGGGGGGAAATAATTCCTAGAAACTGGACTGTAGGGTATGCTGGTTTAATTAATGGATTAAAAAGTAAATGTTGTAGGTTACAGATCCATGCCATGAACACTAGCCCTTCTTTTGGTACAGTGGATATGAAAAACCTTGTTGGAAATCAGTGTTCTTTCAGCAGCACTATTTTGAGGTACCACAGCACATTTACTACTTTCACTCAGTAATGAGAAGGAAAGGAAAGCCAGTCACGTGATTCGATCCCTGGACTGGGGCTTGGGGAACCTCAGATTCCCAACTCTGCCTTGGATTCCCTGCATTGCCAAGGCAGATGAATTGCATTTCTGTTTCACATCTGCATCAGTGAGGTGGAAACAGTTCTGCATTTCGTTCATGCAGGCACATTGCAGGATGGAGCAGGCTGCAGGTTTCCCAGGTTAGCAGAGAGAATGTGGCATAAAAACCCTATAAATGTGTGTGAACTTGTAAGCTGTGAAGACTTTTAACTGCAACCACGCTGCCCTGTGCTCATGGGTGGGCTGCTCTCTCTGAGGTGTGAACACATCCCAGTTGTCCTGTCTGTACAGACAGTCAAATATTTGATGCTGGAACATTTGCTTTCAATGTGTTTGCGTGGTTCTTAGCACTATATATATGTATTTGTAATTTCAGCTGTGGCTTCTTGACCCACATTTTATTGGAACATATTTAAGGCACAGTTCAGATACGTTGGTAACTTTCCTGCAGCTTGTTTTCTCCTATGTAATTTTTTGAGTGGAGTCTCTTTCATCTCCTTTCTCAAAGGGAAAAAAATATTAGCTTACTTACTTCAGATTGTTTCTCATGTTAGTTTCTCTCTGGTTTAGAGCCCTTTAGCCTTGTTTTCTGGGATGAGGGCTCATAGTTGGGTGTGAAAGTATCACCACACTGTCTCTAAGCTTCAAGCTGCCTCTGCAGCCAGGTAGTACAGTTAGCACACACCTGATAGTGTGTGACAGGAGGTGCCTTTCTTTTGTTTTATGCCTCATTTGATGCTGTTAGAGTCCTCTAAGACACCTTTTATTGCAGTAGGCAGTGCTGCAAGTTCTCTTTCTTCCTTTCCTGTGCTTACCTATTAATTCTACTGGCTGGAGGGCAGCTGGATTATCTTGGTATGCATGCAGGGCCACAAAGAATTGAGATGTATTTTAAGGGATATTCAGAAAAATCCTGAAGCTGGAGCTCAGTGGTACTTCACTGGTTTCAGTCCCTTGCTAATGCTGCAGTGAAGCCTATGAAATTGTAGGAGTGTGGCTGTTGCATGCACAGTTATGTGATGTATTGGAGGGCAAAGCATTGTGAATGAGTTTTTCCACATGCCTGGATTGTTCAGGCCTTTATTGTGTGATTTGTGATCTGAAATATGGATGTAACTGACTGCTAGAAATTTATTTTAGCTGCACAGTGGTTTGAAACTGCACATACTGATCACTTGAGATTTAAGCTGCCGTTCCCATACTGTCTCGAGCTCTCCCTGCTAGATCTATGAACCATGCTCCTGACCTCTGAGGTGATTCCAGTCATGTTTACACTTGGGACTAACATAGAAGGTCATTCACAAATGTGGCAATTTACAAGGGTACCTTTTCCTCTGTTCTCCCTTAGCCAGCAAACCAAGGAACTGTTTGGCAGGCAGACCCAGATATTGCCAGAATCACCTTGGAGAGACTCAGGAGTAAAACATCCCCTGTGTGTGTTAAGCACGGCTTAATGGGAGATTCTGGCCCTTCCAGGTGGTGCTATGCTCAACTGGCCCCTTGTTGTCTTTTCTTTACCGTACTTCATGCTCTCCATGTTGTGGATGGAATTATTTTGGAGCCAGTTGTCTCTATGAAGAATTACACTCATTTCCTGTGCCCTGGCTCAGTACACTTTGCTTCCTCCATTCCACATGCAGCACTTCAGGGTAGTCACAGTTGTCCACAGCGGGCTCTGCAGCTGATTTCAACTGAGCAGAGATGTAGCTGGAGCATCCTGGGAAAATCATGTTGAAGAGAGGTGGGATTTTGCGCTGTGAAGGAGAAAACTGTGGAGCATCCCTAACTTGTGTAAGTGCATACAAGCCATGAAACACCTGGGTGCCTCACAGAGGTGAACACAGACAATAGTAACTCAAAATTTATAACTTTGGGTAAGCCAGAGCAGTCCTGTCGTGTCACGTTGGGTTACTGGTGATCATAATTCCTTAGCCTAGTGTTTCTGACCAGGAAGGTGAAGGCAAATGGAGGTGCTGAAATTGAAATGGTTTATTAAACAATTTAGCAAAACGTATTAAACTGCAGGTCCAGTTGTTTGTCATTGCTCACTTTCTCTGTTTGTTTGCGCTTAGCCTAGGGACAAAAGCTGTGCCTATAGCTGGAGGGGAAAGAATAACTGTGCTTCAGCTTTCTCCTGGCACTAAATCTGTGACAGTCATGTGAAACAGCATCTTTCTCAGTGTCCAACTTCCCATCCCACCTCAGATGTTCTTTAAATATTCTGACCTTGCAGAAGGAACTTCCCATGCAAGGCACACTTAAATGACCAAATAGAAATCCTGTGAGGTCTGTGACTTTTTCTTTATTTACCGTAATTTGATGCAATGGAGCCAAGGATTCCACTCAACACTGGTGTAACTTGATATTTGAAGTTGCTTGGATGGCTGAACTTCACCAATTATTTTCCCCAGATGCTGCTGTCATGTCAGCTGTTTATTTGTACAGGCTTTTCAGTTTGTGCTAATCATTGTGCTATTTCAGAGTTGTAAATGCAGTTGCTGTGTCTTTGTAACATTGTTGAAATAAGAGGTATCTTTATGTTTGTTTTTTTCCAACTGGAAAGTTTTAGTTGAAGATTAAAAGCAGCATAACAGTTGAAGGGTAATCTTTCCTACTGCAAAGCTCGTTTGCCAGTAAGAATCGTTTCACTGACTCTACCGTGCTTTGGATGAGCTGTTAATTCACAACAACTGTAAAAAGTTTTTTAGAAGAACTGCTTATAATAAAATGAAACCAAAATTGCTTGCATTTGGTTGAGATGTCTGTGAATATTCACAAGGAGTTTCTCAGTTGTAATGTCAAACCCAGCTTTTCCATAATTTTTATACTAAAACAACTTTTGTTTCATTTATTTCTGTGTGATCAAGATTTGTAGCAATTATATGTGGAAAAGATACTGGAGAAATTACATCTGATCCAGGACATGTCTCCCACTGCTTTTGTGAAGCATAACTTATGACCCCAACTCCTTTTGTTCTGCCTTCAAATTCCCATCTGATCTTGTCTTTCTGTCGCTTGGATGCAAAGAAGACAAAAGGGCAACTTGTCAGCTGTCACTGCTGTTACCATGCACAGCACAGCTTGAGAATGACTTTACTGAAATGTTTCTGATTTGGAATAATTCTGGCTGTTGTGCAGCAAGGATTGCTTGTGCTAAGTAAAAGGAAATTCCTCTTGCTGTTGTCCTAGGCAGGGCTGGCACGCTGATGGGCTGGCATCCCCCACACCAGAGTTGATCACAGGCTGTTTTTCTGTGAAATGGTTTGGTTCCTCTTGGAAATGAAGTCACCAAAAAGACACTGGATCCGAATAGCACTGTTGTGAGGACTCTGCATGCTCTCTTAAAAAGCCTGGCAGAAGTGTGAGGGTATTGTGTTGACTGCTAACAATCAGCAGTGAATCTCCAGAGCTCCATGACTGAGATGAAAGGGAACAGAAACTTAACTGGGATAAAAAGAATGTTTTTGAGTACAGTACAGCCATTGTCAGTGTCGAGGTCATCACTCAGTCCTGAAAGGACAGGTTTGATTAGAGAACTGAAGGGACAACAGTTTCGTCTCCCTGCAAGTGCTGCAGCCTGCTCTGGCGAAGGTTTTTGGCAGATTAACAGACTTCCCTCCTTATGGGAACCATTATATGGAAAATGTACTTAACTGCTTACTTATTAGAATTCTCCCGTGAACTTTTTCTTTCTTCAAAAAGGACAGGAATTCCTTACTCTCCCGTTGTACAGTCTCATCTGTGGCCAATATTGTTCACATGTTGCTGCAGAGAGCGGGGGCCAGATTCTGATATGAAGCATTTTCCCAGCGTCCTTGGAAGACTTGCTGTGATGACACATGGCTTCTCTTAGGTTTCTGCCAGGCTGAGAAAGGCAGGGCAGTAGAAAGACATCATTAAATGTTTTTGATGTGCCTTAGCAATGTGAGACCCTGCTGCGTCTTGGGAATCTTTAGAGCTGATGGCCCAAATTTACTGAATCTTATGTATGCCACCAGGTACAATCAAAACCATTAAGACAGATTAATGTAAAAACATGAATTCATATTACTTCAAATCACTTAGCAGGTTAAACCTAGGGGAACAATCATTACCATCAGCAGCATGGACCTATGGTATGCTTAGATCCTACGTGTCCTGTGAAAAAGCAGAAATTTGAAACCCAGAAATACAATGCTTTTCACTCTGTAGACCTGGCGATCACCAGTTTCCTTGCCAGCAAACTCCTCTTTAGGATCAGTGATGGTGCATCCTCATATGCATAACAAGAGGCAAAGTTGGGAGGGAGACGAAATCAGTCTGACTTGTTAGAAACTAACTGGGGAACTGTCAAAAGTCCCAGGTCAGGCACATCTGAAAGCTTGTCCCTGGCTCCTAGTTAAAACCATGGCTTGGTTATAGTAGCATTTTCGCTCTCTTCATAAAGCATTCTGCAACCATCTCTGGGAGCTGTGGTATTGGTCACACAGCTGGTAGGCATATCACAGTTTTTGGGACAGAGCAGCACAAATACTTACTTTCCTATGCCTAGAATTTCTTATATGGGCAGCGAGTACCTATGCTACTACTTCCTTCTCACCCGCTCTCAAGCCTGTCTTGGTGACCACCATCCCTGTGGCTGTGTTTCCCCTTACAGGCCAGGTTCACAGGTTCAGCATGACCAGGTGAAGCCCAAACCTGGGGGAGGGAGAGCCTGAAGGAAACAGCACAGTGGTTCAGGAGCCACCGCAGCATCCTCCAAAGCTGTTCATCCAGCTGCTTTAACTAAGTGAAGGACCAGTTTGAAATGGTTTCAGACGAGTTCCACTGTGTTTATGGAGCTCCTACAGGTTGTGGTGGTGTCAGGAGAGATTATCCCTTCATCAGCTGTTGTGGGCTGTGGTTTTATGGCGTGCACAGCCAGTATCGGCTGGAACTGGGCACCGGTGTCCTTGGTCACGGAGTCAGCTCTCCCAAAGAGTCGGAATGTGTGTCTGTCTGTGTGAGCATCCCAGGTTTGAAGTCTTGTGCTTGTTTAACTCTATTTTTAGCATGACCCAGAGAGACTCCGAGGAGGAGGCAGGCGGGGCTGGTGGAGCAGTGGAAGTGCCTCTGTCTGTGTCAGCGCTGGCTCCCCACGAGCGGCAGGTCTAGGCTCAGGTTTGCTGTGGTTGTTGGAAGCCCTTCTGAATTCAGCTGCAAGCAAATCTCCCCAAGCCAAGTGAGCTTAGGGGCCAAAATTTCATTCTTTATGTAAGCGCTAAGGTGTAATTGTCTAGAAAACAAGCAGCTGTAGCTTGTTTTAATTAGTTAAGCAAAAAGCATTCTTTGTATTCTGATGCTTTGCAGGCACCTGAGCAGCGTTTCCTAGATTCTTGGGAACATCGGTGGTTTTTCTGCCTCTCACACTGGCTAATGAGGAATAGTACAGAGTGTTTCTCTCTCTGTCTGATCTCTCAGGCCGGAGGGAGTGAAATTACTGATAAGCAATTGGCTCATAGTTGTGTCTCAAGGACAGGACATTCTTCCTGCTAATTGGGAGAAAGGGGGAGAATTCTTCTGACTGATTTCAGAGGACACACGTCTCAAATCATGAAAGCATAATCTCCTAACAATTCTGAAGGATTCTTGCTCAGAGATATTTAGGCACTTGGAAATGTTTCTTCATAAAAGAAGGCTTATAGCATATATCCCAAATGTCTACTGCTGCCCTTTGAAATGTGACAAAGGCCCTGTGGGCACAACTCTCTGCTCAGACATCACATCTGTGCAGTGGTCCCCACCATAAACCTTGTGTTTTTACAGTGAAGTCCAAAGCACAAAATATGAATCAGAGACTGCATTGCAGGCAGAGGAGGCAGGCTTAGCTTTCTGTGAAAACAAAAATGGCAAACACTGAATAGTTTTCAGGAGTCCAGGAGCTGGCCTTTTCTTTAAGCGGATCCAAGCTGACTTGTAAACTAAACAGTCAGATCAGGGACCTCACTGGCCTTTGTGTGTCATCACAGAGTTTTCATTTATCTATTTTTAAAGTATCACATGTAGTTTTGGTTTTAGTGAGAGAGTACTACTACAAGGGTATCTGAGCACAAGTTATAGGTTCTACAGTGATGGTGGCTCTGTTGCAAATTGCACCGTCTGCTCCTGATTTCTAATCCTGCATCATCTACAAGGAGTTTTGCTCAGTTGAGCTGTCACCTTTATCTCCTATTTTTGCTACTGCCCCGGTCTCCAAGGCACAGTTGATGGCCTGTTGGCTGTGATCTGGTCATGCATTTCTGTGTTTTTCTTTGGGCCATGTGAAAAGGACTGATCTAGCTGTCATTAAACATTTTCCTGCTCACACTAACGGTCAGCATAGTTCGTGGCTGTAGTAGTCCAAGAGGTTTCTGTGTCACTGGGAGGAAAAAAGGAAGTGGGTCTCTCGAAACTGAAGGTGCTGTAAAATTATGATATCAATTTGTGACATAAAGGAGAGAAAGTCTGAAAGCTCAGTGGGTTTGTTTCACATCATAGCAGTGAATTTATACATGGGAAATTTATTTGATACATTTTTTCCTTAGTACAGCTCATTTTTGTGTCACATTCATTAAATCAAGCTGGCCGAGGGCTGAGCTTTCTTTACAAAACTGTCATATATGAGTGGGAGAGACGGTGCCTGACCCCAAAAGATCACAGTCTGAATGCATCAGACACATGAAAGGTTAGAAGGAAGAGAGGTACAGAGAGAGAAAATAACTTCCCCAAGGTCACATAAAAAGCAGCAGAGTCCAGACTGTACCGTAATTCTTTCACCACTAACCCTGCCCAGGTTTTGTACAATGTGCTGACAGAACACGTGGGGGTCCTCCTTGTGAGCTGGGCTCTGGAGAGCTGTACTTTCTAAACATCCTTTATTTTGGTAACAGGAATACTGTGATTATGCCTAATGAAAGTAAAGCATTTTTGCAGCTCACCAGCAGAGTCATGAGATCAGTCTGTAGCTTCTGAAAGTGAATTTAAACAGCATTGACACTATCAAACATGATTTGAAGTGACTGTATATTTGGTGCTTCACTTTGCAAGGCCAAGATGAAGGTGATTTCCTGTATTGTCTGTAACGTGATTAGGTCATTTCTTGCCCACCCATGTTTTTGGACATTTCAGTCAGTGCAACAGTCATTGCCAGTATCAAGTCTAGTTCTGAAAAATCTATAACAAATTCACCATAAGTTTTATTCTAGTAATTGAAATGCTTTCAGATCTGAACAGAGTTGGGCAGTTTTCAAAGTTAGAAATAAATTTTTGGTTTTCTGTTTTGTTTTACTGTTTTGTTGGGGTTTTTGTTTCTGTTTTTTTTCTTAACCAAGATTATTGTCTGCATGGGAGTAATACAAAGAAAATTTGGTGGGGAATTTTCCAACCAGCCGTGGGTATAAAAAGGAAGTTTGGACTGCCCTGTAGATATGCATTTTGTGCACCTGTGTAGTGTTCCACTGCTGAAGTCTGCAATCAGTTCTTTCATGGATTCCTGAAAGTTATAAACAACACTTTATCAGAGCATAACTTGAACATCTTCATGTTAACACATTCCTGTTTTCTTCTCTCCCTCTTTTTTTTAGATTGAATATAAGCTTTGCAATGGGTCTGACAAAGAGTGTGTGTCTCCCACAGCCAAATTCATGAAGAAGGAAACACTGAAGGTATGTGCAAAGCAGCCAGGTCAGCATCAGCTGACTTTCTTTTAAAATAAAAATGGTACCTTCCAAACAAGCCATTGGGAACAAGTCAGAGTCATTTCCCAAGACCCAGAGAAGCCTCTGAATCTTCTAGGAGTCATCATAGGCCAAGGACATTTGCAGGCTTTAGATACAGGATTAGATTATATACTGCAAGCAGAACAGATCAGTGTAATTGTTTCACTGTGTTTGTATGTGCCAGTGCCATTAGGCGCCTCACGAGGATTGTAATCCTTCACTGCTCTTGTTAGGACAGACTTGCCTAGGCAGTCTGAGCAAATTGTAGCTTGAACACTTGCTTGTCTACCAAACCAGAAGTATAAATGAATGAAATTAGATCTAGGCTCTTGAATTTGAGGGGTGAGGAGGACTGGGTATCCAGCCTCTTTCTGTTCCCCCCAAAGAAAAGACAAATTAGGTTATATTTGGTGAAACTTCAGGAGCAAAGAAAAGGCCTGTTCTTGCATTATGTTTTTATTCTTCCTTGTGCTCGTTTCTGGGGAACCCGTGCTGGGTCAAGTTCTTGCTGTGCTATACATAACTGTCCTTAATGCATTATGTTCTTTCCTCCCCAAAAGAGGCCATGATTACAGCTACTGTATTTTCTCTGTTCTCAACCAGGTACAAAAAAAAAATTACAGACAGGAGAAGAAAAGAGCTACCAAACAACTCTTCAGTGCTCTGAAGGATCCCAGTGTGGTGATCACAGCAGACTGGCTGAAGGTATTTGATACAGACCATTTTTTCTGAGGCTGTGGGAAAAAATAAGTGAGAAGTAGTTGATGTGTCTGAGACTTATGCACTAGCCCTTTTTTAAGTGATGAAGACTGAATAATTTTGAGTTGAAGTTACTGTAAAGTTTTATTTAAATAACTTCTATGAAAGTGGAACTGTGGGGAGTATTTACTTTCCACCTTAAACCAATTGGTTTATTCCATGTCCTTAAGCAGCAACAAGGACTCAAAAAGTGCATAGTACGAAGGGAAGTGATGATGTTTCTCTCTTTGTTCCTCTCTGAAAGACTCCGTTGGCCTCTTCCCATAAAAGTAGTTTTGTACTGAAGAGGGAATAGAGTGAGTAATAGCCTGAAAATGGGCAGATGCAGCTTGTTCTGTCGACAATTGGATTTTCTGTTGTCACAGCACAGAATGAAACATATTGTACCTGATGACAACTGCAATTTCTCCTTGTGCACAGACTCGGGTAGTGACAGCATCTCACTGAAGTCCTGAAACCTGTGTGTGGCAAAGTAAATCTGGATTGACACTGAGAGATGAGCACTGTTTTTCTCCTCCTTTGGGGCCATTTAGTCTTCTCAAATAATAGTGGATTTGTTGAACCTTTCATATTGGCAAAACTTAATTTTCAAATGTTGCCAAACACATAGCTCTTAAGAGAAACAAAGTAACTTAAGGATCTCATGAAACAATACAGTTGCCTTTGGCTAGTGGTAAAAACCTCCAACATTGTTCTGCAATTATTATTAGAGGTCAGAAAAGTGACATGCTTATGGTTTATTTGAGAAGTTGGATTGGCAACAAAGTCTTCCTGTAGTGTTTACTGTTAATGAAAAATAAATATTGAGACTTTTTAAATAGAAAATACCTGTTGTGTGTTTGCTGTGACTGGAAATTTCTGGTGAGTTGCAAATAATGCTGGGCCGCAAAAACAGAACACAGAAAAGACTTGAGGTTTGGCCTATGCACACTGAAGGCAGGAGGACCTTAGGCAAAATCTAACCTTACTGAGAAACTTCTCCATTCTTTAAGCTGTTATCTTTAATATACTCTTATCAGATTTAATGTCTTCTGTATAAGAGAGAGCTGCATTGAGCTTGACAGAGAAGTAAAGCAGCTGGAGACAGTACTTTTAAAAATGGGGTATTTGACAAAACCCATTAATAGCAGTGTTGTGCAGAACACTATTAAAATGACTTAAAAGTCGAGTTAGACTAACTATAATGTTTTTATATGCAATGTTCTAATTGGCATGTCCTCCGTGATTATTAACAGATCACTCTCACATGGGCAAGCAGTGCTGATTGCCTAAAAATTTAATCAAGCTGCTAACACTGAGCTAGTAATAAAACTAGGAAGAACACTAAGCCAGTAGTAAAAATATGAAGACTAAATTCTGATAGCCAGATTTCCAAGTTCTGGGATTTTACTGTGAGATCCCTAGGGCTGTTCAGAGAACACCATGTATTTTCCTTAGGAAATGAATCATGATGCAGCCTTGGAATAAACATACTGGAAATACTGTATAAATACTGAATAAATGCTGGGTTTCTTCTAAGGAGCAACACAGATGCAACTTTTTGTTCTCTCCCCCTTTCCTCCAGATTCGTGGGACTCTAAAGAGCTGGACCAAACTGTGGTGCGTCCTGAAACCAGGAGTTCTGCTTATTTATAAGACGCCAAAGATCGGACAGTGGGTCGGGACAATCCTGCTCCATTCTTGTGAGCTGATCGAGAGACCCTCCAAAAAGGATGGCTTCTGCTTTAAACTCTTCCATCCTTTGGATCAATCCATCTGGGCTGTGAAGGTAACAATCCCAATGAGTCAAACAACCTCTTCGTGGTCACCAAAGTTTCTGAGCACTGGGATTGCCTAGCACTGATACTATTTAGTTATTCAGTTGCTGTTAGCAATGGCGGATTGACTGTATAAAAAGATTAAAGATACCAAAGCTTGATCATTGAATGACATCAGAGGGACATAGTCCTTGTGATTAGTTCCACAAATGTATCATTCTGAGAGTACAGATGCCTGACAGACTGAGGAAAAAGGAAAAGTGTTAGTGCAGGAAAAGAAGTTTAATGCCTAGAAGCTATATCAAGCCATGGCCTACATCTTTAAAAAGAGGTGAGGCATAGACACAGTCAACTAAATTCCCCAAAACAAGGGCACACAAAGCACCAAGTGCTTCACACAATACCGGGAGATGGTTGGCAAAGTGACAAAAAAGTAGGTTTACAATTTGATACTTTTTTTCTAATGCCCCTGAGGTTTGGATTTGTTTGCAATGGACTTGGAACTCAGTGTTCTGCTCAGGCCTTGACTGTTGCACAAAAGTGTGACTTCAGATAGCCCTTATCGTCTCTTCTTTGAAATGGAAATAGCAGGATTTTCTCCACTTCATTTTGTGTTATTCTTCAGGCTGAGACAATCCCTTCCTGTACACACAGTGGCTCCTGCAGTGACCTCTGGATCTCCCTGACAAAAATGATTAAAAATTTTTCACACTTCTTGAAATAACTCCCTGCAAATCTTAAAGAGCTGTATTTATTTTTCTTCTTTCCTTTAAGAATAGGCAAAAAAAGAAAAAACATTATATAATGCCTATGAGCAAAGAGGAAGATCCCAGTACCTCCTGAGAGGCACTGAGAGCCACATCTTTTGGATACCCTGAAGACATAGCTTAAATGTTCTTGTATTTGTTTCCCTGTCAAAACCAGTGACAAAAACAGAGTTATTGCAGACGTAAATTCTCTAGGAGACATCACAAGTGTAAATAAGGCATTACGAGCTGATGCCTTGCTGCAAGGTGGTCAGCAGAGGGAATGGAAATGGAAAGACTCACGAGAGAGCAGTGAAAGCACTTGTCATGGAATCAGAAGCTCTGACAAAAGGGAGAAGCCCTGTGGGAGCAGATCAAGCAGACACACTCCTGCTCATCCGTGCCGTTAATTGAACAGTTTCAAACACAGCTATACAATCGCTATAAAAAGCCTTTCCATTTTTAATAAGGTAGGAGGAAAGAATTAAAATTAACCTCAGCAGCCAGGGGTGAGAGCTGCTGATTTCTACCAGCAGCTCACTCTGATTTGTGCCTAAATGCATTGCTTTTGCTTAAAGTTCCAAAGGTTTCATTAATACCTTGCTTCTAACTCAGTTTTGAGAGTTTTGATGATTTTAAATTCAGAGCATGCACCCAAGAAGGTTGTGGATGATTTACTGTCTGTCAACAAAAACATTCCTTGTGACTTGACAGGTCAACTGAATTCTACTGAGAAGCGCAGTCAGAGGAGGTAGTGAAAAACAGAATCAAAAGTGCAGTCAGATACTGAAAGGCAGAGTTGCTGACAGATCTGAAGTGTTGCACTAGGATGCCCTTCCTTTGATATGAAGCATCTCAAAGAGGAGGTTTAATCAGTATGTGTATGTATTTAAATATGTATATCTAGTTCCTGTGTCTCTTGAGAAAAAATATGGTAGAAATAAGAATTAGCGTACTAAATGTGAAGGGAGTATATATCTGAAAATGTTTGTATACTAGAGGAAGTCCAAAGAGGTTTAAAGTCAAAGTAATATTCTAAGTCTCTTGAAACATACTTAGAAGGCCACATTTGAGCTGCATAGTAGGATACTCCCTGAAACCCGAGTTCAGCCTGGATTGTTGTGTATGATAGAGGCTTTCAGCCACGAGGTAAACACCAAAATGCACACCAGGAAGAAATCCACCAGTGAGCTGCTTGATGTCGAAGAGGCTGTCTGCACTCTGTCAACAGTTTAAGGCTGAAGTTGCTAAAAATACTGTTTTATTTTATGTCGTTTCACAGCCTCCTTTTAAAGCAACTGGAGCAGAATTGACTGATCTACATTGGTTATGTATAACTATGTAAAGAAAGTCTGTTTCTCATGAAATACAGATTCACCTGAGCTTAAGCAAAAAGCCCAAGTTACTGTCCATCACAATAGAAATAAGATCTGGATAAACACCTTTCCCTCTTGGCCAGAATGGCTTGTGAAATTTTCAGGGATTATCCAGACTAGAGTCGATGGTCCAGCTTTCACTCTCATCAGTGGATCTGCAGTGAACTCAGGGTAATTACTGAATACCTTTGTACGTATTGGCCTGGCTGCCCAGCAGATGTTTGGAGCTAACTCTGGGGTTCAGCCCTGGAACAAATGTCTGGTTCAGGCACTGCCATAGGCCTTTATGGTAGTACTAGCCAAATAAATTTGATATGCAGGCATTTAACTTCAATTAGAGCAGGGTGAGATTTTGGGGCACCTTTCAAGATAAGACGTGAGGCCATGGCTTATAGTCGAAAGCTAAATACATGCACCAGGGAATTGTTTTTCTTATAAAGCTCTCTGGGGTCTAGAGCTATCTTAGAAGCATACTGCTGAGGGAAAGAGTTCTTTATTCTACACTGCTTCCCTGGCTTTTTGAGACTTTCAGCCTGAAACTCCTTTGCAGTGTACATGGATTAGGCCTTTTATCTATTTGTTCCATCCAGGCCTTTGTAAACCCAAGACCAAAACCGTCAAGGCCCCAAAATCAGCCAGAACTGCAAGCAGCCGTAAGAAAAGCTTCCCCCACATGCCTCAAATGCTGCTGCAGAGGCACTTTGTCCAGTGTGTGAGGGCAGTCTGATCCCACACTGCTCCTGGGAAGAGACATTTTACCGAGGTGGCTGCAGGAGACTGGGGAAGGCCAACCTAGTAATTCGTGTGAGGGTGTGGGTGTCTGTCCTCTTGCTTCACAGAGGGAGTGTACGGCTATCAGCTGGCAGGGTTTGCCTGCCTGTCCCAAAAAGTGTCCTGGAATAGGTCATATTTCCCTTCAAGCGTGCTCAGAAGCTGGCTGAACAGCATGGTGTGGGAGGGCTTTCATTATCTGCAGCCTGTTCTGACATTTATTTAGAACAATAAGTAAGTTGGGGTCAGACCCACTGCATCTGGGAAAAGACATAATTTGAATTTTGTTGATTTGTAAGAACTTTGAGTCATTCCTTTAAAAAAAAAAGCCCTTGTGCTGGGCTTTTCCAGTTGTTTATTCCATTCCAGAACACAACACAGTTTGTTTCATCTTCATCCTTACAGTTATCCACAATACTGTTAATGAGATTTTCCCCCCCTTTTAAGGTTTGTTTTATGACTCTCCAAGATGTCTTATCATACTACTAAAACTGTCAGTCCTCTCCATTTTTCAAAACCTAATCACCCCCTGTTTGATAATGCCTTTTGAGTCTCAAATCAGGTGTAAAGATAGGAATGACCTGAAGGTGATCCTTTCTTAGTTGTGCTGCACAGGGGCTGCAGCTGGGCTCTGGGTGCTGGTGCACCTGGGATAACACACACTTTTAGTGAGAGATGGTCATTGGCGTGGTGCTCAAATGCTGGGAGACAGTACATTATCTGTACTGTACAGATACAGAACATCATCTGATCTGTGCAGATGTTGGTTTTATTTTTATGGCCTCCTCTGGGTTTTTTTCTGTGGGAAATGGCCCTCTCCATGTGTGAACATGCCTTACTATTGAATATGTTTTCTTGACAAAGTGACCCGGCTGCTTCTTGAGTTTATCCACGTGGCTAAATGCCTGTTACAATCTTGTGTTATCTTCTCCTTCCCATTTCCCCCGTTTTTTTTAAAATTATTCTGTATCTGTGCTGTTAGGTTGTGGGGTTTTCCTCAAACAGAGCAAATACCTACCTCTGCACTGAAAACACAAGTAATGGTGTTATCAATAGTTCTCCAACGCCCTGCTCAGCTGCAAGCTGCTGAAAGGAAAAATGCTGTGGGGAATGATGCCTGATTGCATTAATGTCACTCGTAATGTCTTAAGCTGCTCTGCTCTGGTTTGCTAATCAAATCTCAACTTTGCCAGTCCTGACTATTAAGCCTGTAAACAATCTTAATTTTGTGAACCTCTTGTGGGAGGGAGGAGGGGAAAAAGGAAATGAGTAACAAGGATCCCAGTTTCTCTTGGCAGCAGAGGAACCCCGCAGATGTGAAGGCAAGAAGCTTGACTGGAGACTGTTGTCTTCTCAACATTGCGTCTTCATACACTCAGATACGATTTGATCCTTTTCCCACTCTTACTTCTGTCTAAATTTTGGGTTTCTGAGTATAACTTAAAAACAAAAATCCATATAAAATCACTGTTTAACTGTGAGGCACTTGTGTACAGGAGCAGTTTTCAGTGGCAGCCACAGTTCCATGCTTATCAACTGGGAGGGAGAAATCCTTCTTTCAAGGAATGTGGTTGGATATTATAAAGGCCCGTGTAAGGGAGGAAAGTAATACTCAAACTGCAAAAATCTGCCTACAGATTTTCAGCATTGTCTGGTCAATGCTGAAAGTCAAGGAAATCTGTATTGGAGCATCCTGGAGAAAACCTCTGGCTCCTCCCTGCAGGCAACATAGTGGTCGTGAGAGTATTGGTGATGTTTTCTGCCCTGCTTTTATTTCTGACATAATGTCTGCATATTTGAAAAAGGATCTGCTTTTGTGTTATTTGTTACAAAGTGAGGAAGAGAAGATGGAGGAGGCTGGGTCACTTTGAAAATGCAGTGGAGGAGGAGGGATTTCTATTTATTTCAGTCAGGTTATGGCGTGAAGTCCATACCATGAAGAGTATGAAGCTGTGCTTACTGCATACAGGAACTGCTTTTTCTTAGCATCTTCTGGAGTTCAGAAGAGAGGGAAACAGGGAGGAGATCAAAGAGGGAGCCTGTGGTTCTGCTCAAAGTGCCTCATCCAGGATGGACTTTGCTTCCCTGGGCATCATTTCTGGAGGGTCATGCTGAAAGGATGGTGGCAGGATGTTTACTAGACACTTTTTTTTTTTGCCACAGTTTCTAAACTAAAGGCAATATAAATGAGCAAAGCCTGAAGTGGCTGCATAAGGGTTCTCTGGATTTAAAGGTGAAGGACTGCAACCCAGCAGCATGTGCCCATGCTTGACCTTTGATTCTCAGTCTGTGGTTTTCCCTTTCTTCACCTTTCCCACACTCAGGGTGAAGGTTCCCTTTTCTTTCCTTCCAGGAAAGCTGCTGTTGCCTCTCTGCTTGAGGCACTCACAGCACAAGGTGTGGCTCTGCTGCTTTTATGGTGGTGTGTGAAGGGTGTTTCATTGTGAGTGTGTGAGGCTGTGGGCAGACCCCAGGAGCACCTCATGGAGCACGCCCTTCGGGTGTTGCACAATGGTTTGACTGATTTTGTCCCAAGTGACAGCAGTAAGATCCTTCCATTCCTGCAGGTCTGAATAAACATAGTAGGTTTTGGGCTGAGCATAGGTTAGACCAAGCTCCATTTGCATAGCAGCTCATTCCTGCCTTGCAGCTGCAGCAGCAATATCGTGATTACTAACGAGTCTCTCCAAGTTACTCCATCTGCTCCTGCCTTCTTTCCTATCACAACCGTGCACACTCTGCCTGGGAAGGGTGGAAAGACATTGAACAGTCCATTGCGTGTTCCATGCCTTACATCTTTCTCTCTGTTTGCATCTCCAGGGACCAAAGGGAGAAAATGTTGGTTCGATCACTCAGCCTCTTCCCAGCAGCTACTTGATTTTCAGAGCAGCCTCCGAATCAGATGGTAAGTTTTGGGGTTTGTTTGCTTTCTCCAGATAGCATACTTTCTGCTAGTTAAGAAAATAGGTTGATGCAAAAAAAATGGCAGCTTGCCCAGCTTGAAATACTGCTCTTAGCAATGGTCAGAATAGGTCAAGCAGACTGCTGGCACGTTTCGTTACCCTCACTGAACAGCCACCTCTCTGGCCATGTGCATGGAAGAAGGACTTAGGCTTCTGATTGAGGAAAAACACCAAGTCAGTGTAAACTAAAGGATGGAAGGAGCTGATCCCAAAACTGAGATGAGAGGGGTGCTTAACTGTTTCTTCCGTTCAGCAGAGACTTCAGTGTGTTATCTGCCTACAACTTAGACTAGGGAGGGATCTGCTGGAGGGAAGTGGTGTGGTAATATTAAAGATCTGTCGGTAGATGTCTTTCAGCCACCTGAATTTTCCTGTAGACTATTTGTGCTGTGGTTTTCAGTCTAGCAGGCCCAGATGCTGGTGACTCCACATGTCAAATACCATTCTGGGAATTCACAAAATTATGGAAAGTAAATTTAGGTCAATATATAACAGACATGCCAGCTTGCTATGTGAAAATCTCTATAAATTACTTTAGCAGACCTAAAATATCAGTGATTTATAAGTAGATAAGAAGATTAAAAACATGCTTTCATTCCATTTGACCTTCAGACTACTCTAATTTTTTTTGTTTTTCATAGCAAATTAACCCAGGCTGTTCATTTTATGGATATTTTTCACCTACCCCACCAAGGGGGCTCATGTATCCCAGATGCTCCTTTGGGTCTCATCTACAGTAACTTTAGGGACATAAGGACTTCTTATGGAGCAAAATGGGCTTTGAAAGTAGCGTCCTTCTGGTCCAGTGATTAGGTTTTACATTTTCCTAAGGGCAATGGAAATGAGACAGTGCAAATGCACCTTTGATATGACACTTAGAATAGGAGGGAACCTTCTTTCATTACAGACTTCTCTGCTATTTTCCTCCTGCTGTGAAAAGAGGACAGTTCATGGTGAGGGACACCATCTTGACACTGAAAACTGCTTGCAGATGTCAGTGTAATGAAATGATATGAAAATAAGCAGAAGTTATATAGACCCATAGAAAAACATCTATTTCATAAAATATGATGTTTTTGTAGCTTATTTGTGTAAAGGAATACAGGATTCTAACTTGGCTCCAAATATCACCTGTCTAGAAAGGGATAGATTGATGCAATAATCTCCTGTGGGGAAAAAAAGTGCTGTGGAGTAGAGCTGCTAAATTAGAGGCATTTCAAATCCTAGTTATACAGACAGCACACAGAACAGGTATACAGAACAGTCCCACAGAGTTCTTAGGCTTCAACAACCATCTGTCAACCCAGGTTTTATAAAATACTACTTCTTTTGAGACCCATACACTTGTCTTTCCACTAATTTAATTATTAATGATTAAACCATAGAGCCAGCCTGGCAAAGAGACTGGCTGAGCTTCTACTCTCTTTTTACGACGTCTGCCACAGGCCAGTTACCTGGAGTAGAAGAGACTTAGATTTGTTCCAACTAACCTTACCCATAAAGGCTCCTAAGGTAGCAGTAGCTCCCAAGAGATCATCAGAGGTAAGACTTTTCTAGCTGTGATCTCTCTGTCTGGGTCATACAACACGTGCTGGAAAAGCACCAAAGGGACCATACCTGGGAGAATTTTCAGTGTTGAAATGCCTGTGGGAAGTTTTCTGCCCAGTGAATTATTACGTGTCTCCAGTGTCATAAGAGCTTAAAATAGTGAGTTAATGGAACACAGTTTGAAAGACAAGATGTTGGCCAAGATTCCTGAGAAGCATGCAGAGGTCAGGCAGATCAAAACAGAGTTACGTGGGGGTTAGTGTGATTTTCCTTTACTTTGCTGCTTCTCTCCAGTAGAGAAGCATCTCCTAATGTTAGATGGAAAACTAATGTGATCAAGGGAAGGAGTTACTGAGATGCCTCTCCATCAAATATCCTAAATGTGTATGTATAAAGTAACTAGGGCCTTTGGTTCAAGACAAAATACAAACTCTTGAACAGCACCAGCAGTGCCCTGGAGCCACCTGCACAGGTTTGGAGTGTCCACATTATGCCTGGTAGGTTCTGAATCTGATGAGGTGATCGTGACAGCCAAAGCTTTGGGATATGTTCATTTAGCAGTGGACTTCACAAAAAAAATTTGATACTGTATTGCACCAGAAATATTAGCATGAAAAATGGTGTACTTTTCAGCTGAATGAAAGTGCTTGACTTCACAGTCGAGGTCAGTGAGCTGTGGGAAGTGGCCATGCTTTGTGTAGGAAGGGCAGGATGTGAATCTCCAGACAAGAGGGAAGAACAGCTCCCTCCCAAACACGTCCTGGCAAATGGCCAAACACATGGGTGTCACACTTGGAGATGAGTGATTTGGAGACAGTATTAGTGTCAGTAGGTCATGTAAAACATACGCAGACAAGGACACAAGGAATAGAAACTGCTGCATTTAAAGAATTCTGTATAAACTGCAGCGAAGGCTTGTACTTTGCAGTTAATACGGCTTGATTTTAAGCTCAGAAGACACGACTGAAATGGTTGTAGACTGTTACATTGCTTCACCTGTTGTGAAGAGGCGTCTCCAGGAGGGTTTGTTTCGTTTCTTTAACACACTGGACAAACCTAGAGGATGCAAGAGAGACAGGAGATTGAGGTAAAATGAGCTAAGCCAGCTGAGACAAAGGGGGCAGGTGGAATCTGGGCCCTTATGTATATTTGTAGTGTGTTCACTTCTCCCCTGTAGTGCAACACTGGGAATCTACAGCATCTCTGAGGAGGTATCCTCGCTGTGTTCTTAACACAGTCTCCCATGTTAGTAGTGGAAAATGAACAACAAAGCATTTGGCAAATATAACTAACTTGTGGAGGCCTCTGACTTGCTGGGGAATATTGAGTTGCAGCATATGTTAGATGTACAGTTCAGCCATCCAGGCAACTATATCATGATCAGCAGCTACATGGCCTACTTTTTCTCTCGGTGTTTCAGAATCCCTTTTTGCCCCTCTGCTGTACCGTCTGTGACAGACGGTTGGTAGGATTTAAGATCCTGACTTCTGGACGGTCTGCAGAACCACTGCCCAGCTACAGCAGATTTCACATTCACAGACCAGAGCACCAGTCTGCTTTTTGATGTGTTTTAAACATCAGCCTCTGGAAAGGTCCTGTCAGCCTACAGGGCTCAACCTGTACAAGTGCAGGGTCTTTCTTTCTTAGCAGTTTCAAAAAAG
This sequence comes from Struthidea cinerea, assembly GCA_013397865.1. Lineage (NCBI taxonomy): Eukaryota > Metazoa > Chordata > Aves > Passeriformes > Corcoracidae > Struthidea > Struthidea cinerea. Next base: position 449,074 of record VZTI01005973.1, read on the forward strand.
AAGACTGCTTGTTCTAAACCAGTGACTGTGTATGCATTTCAGATTTATGCTGAGGAGTGACTCAGAATTAGTAGTTTCAATCTGTCCCAAGCGTCCTGCCCAGACCACTCTGGAGCTGCTCCTGAGATCTAACTGGTGCATCCTAAGCATTTTAAGCCACTTGCTTAGCTCTCACAGTGAGGATCTCCACTTTTCCATGGGCACGGCTACCACAGGGCATATTCTTACTAATGGAATTCAAAGTGGTAGATTACCAAGGGTTAAAAGCTTAACAGTGGAATTGTCAACCACATTTACATTTTATTCGTTATGTCTCTCCTCTCCTTCAGGTATGCTTTGGGTAGCCTCCATTGCCTAACATGGATGGAGTTGTGTGGAAATCCTGATGGTCTGGCTTACAGGGTTCCTGTTTCTTTTCTAGGCATCTGGCCCTTCCCCCCAAACTGATGCTCTCATCTGGGGAGGAAATTAGGTTATTGAAATAAGGGTCGTGCACAGAAGCAAAGAACCACAGGGAAGATTGCAATTTGAAACCAAGTTAACAATGAAATATATCTCTGGATCCTGGCAGCTCTGGAGAAAATAGAAGTTATCTTTTTAGCTTTATGTCTGCATTTCTTATTCCTTAGACCTTTCACAGCAGTTTAAAATCCAGGCTTTTGGAACAAGATTTCATTAAGTTCACTGCATAAATTGCACCTGCAGCTAATTGAGAGCTCATGTCCTTGCATCTTGACAGCCAAAGTGCGAGAAATCATGCACGCAGGCACCCAAGTGATACAGCAAAATAAGCAGTCAGCTGAACACGATGACCTTAATGTTCACTGACTGAACCAAATCAGCCTCTTCCTCACGATTCGTGATTTGTGTGCACTTGAGCAAGAATTCATCGTTTGCAGGTGACAGTCTACTTCAGGTTGATTTTTAAAAGCGTCTATCTTGTGATTGTGAGGCATGAGGCCAAAGCTGGATGACTTTAATAATTCAAGAAGAATAATATTCCCTTAGTGATGCCTCTCTGGAGGAATGTGTGGTTTCTCAGTGTGAGCCTTTTGAAGTCTTAATTGGCAAGAGATTCATCCCAGGTGTTCTGTAGCTACAGGAATGCAGTGGAAAAGAAGTATAGTCCCAGACTGATATTTCTGTGTGTAACGGTGTGATTCCATCTAGAGCAGATTTTTCTTTCTGGTGAGTGCTGAGAGAATATTGGCTGCGTCCTCCATGACCAGCTGCTGCAAAATATGGCAGATAGACTTGGCACATCAGATTATGAGTTGTTCTAGGTGAGAGCAAAGAATTTCAAAACTGAATAGCTTAGTGTTTTCAGTGCTGCCTGGTTTTGTCCTGTGGGATAATTTAGTAATTTTAGATCTCTTCAAAGACTAGGACAGACTCAAGTTTTTCTTTGAACTGAACCCAGGTTAGCAGGATAAGCACCTTCTATTGTTTTGATTATTTTTTTTTTTTTCCAAGAGGGAGAAGAAATTATTTTTGTCTCTTGGTTTTAGAAGTTCCTTTTGTCTGTGAAACAAAAGGAGTTGGTGCAAGCACATGCGTGCTCCTATTCAGCCTTGCAGCCTCCAGGTTTCTTCATGGTGCATGTGCCCTGCTGACCCAGGAAGTGTCCTGCAAGGAGCCATAGTGATTCCCATTTGCACAGCTGTATTGCAGGAGCCATCTGAAAGCATGTGCAGGACAACAAAGGGCCCAGCCAGCATGGGTTTGGGGAAGGCAGGTCCTGCTTGGCCAACCCGATCTCCTTCTATGACCAGGTGACCTGCTTAGTGGATGAGCACTGGAACAGGCTGCCCAGGGAAGTGGCTGAGTCACCATCCCTGCGGGTATTTGAAAGCCATGCAGATGTGGCACTTAGGGACATGGTTATGTGGTGGACTTGGCAGTGCTGGGTTAACAGTTGGACTTGATCTTAGAGGTCTTTTCAAACTTAAACAATTCTCTGTTTCTATATATTTTGATTTGAGAAGAGCTTAAAAGCCTGTGGGAAGATTCTGCCACAGGCTGACAATATATTTCTGCTTTTTTCTTCACAATTTAAACAAGTGCTTGGTTTAAGCCACAGTGTGTGAAAAATTATAGCTGATTACATTTTCTGCATTGCAGCTTTAAACATCTCAAACCTTCTAAAAGAATATTAGTGTAACTTTTTTTTTGCTTCCTTCATATACACCCTTTTGGGCTTCCGTTCCTCTCTGACAGAACCCACATCTTACATTGTTTGCTGATCTAATTACTCGGTATACAAAAAACCCTACTTGAGCCACCCACTCAAAATTAGAACATGTGAGAATTGAGGTAGCCATGAAGCCTTCATGCAGTACCGTGACTGTAGGTGACAGCCTTTAATTATGTGACAACATTCGTTTCTCCCCCTCTGCAGTTCCTGAGGGACTGAGTAGACTTGTCAGGTAAGCAATTAAGTAATCCAAATGCTAGCATTTTTGTATCATCTTCACAATCCAGAAGAATACAACTCAATGGAAAGGTCACTCAGATGTAAAAACATTTCGTAAAAGGCCTTTAGCAAGGAAACAGGTTTATCTTGTGTGCAATTGCTGAAATTGAGAGGGTATAATTTTATGGTGTTATGCTGCAATTAACACACCATTGACTTGCAGAGAATGTAACCTTTTTATTTGCAGAGGTAGGCTCATATTTTACATGTGAGTTAGTGACATATGTTTGTTTGGATTCACAGCACCACCTGATGGCTGAAGGCCCACTTCTGGGTTGCATCCCTTTGGTTCAGTTTCTGTTAGAAATGAAAACAAGGGTGTACACTGATGCTATTTCTGTTTGCTGCAAGGCACAAGGAATGCTGACTGCTGATGCACAGCTAGTTCCTCTAAAGCTTTGTGTATCGCCCTGGGACTATTGAAATGAATATTTAATGTTTTGGGGTTTTTTAATTTAAGCTCCCTGAATAAGGGTTCAGAAAAGAATCAAGTTTCTCATAACACCTCCCAGGGAGTTATCTAAAGAGATGGAAACCCCAGATATATTGTGTAGAAATTTCCTCTGGTGACGTGGTGAACCCCAAAGTTTTGGCCAAGCCTGTAAGGTCATGTCAGTACCAGTGAACATCTGTGGCAGCGGGGTGGGAGTAAAAGAGCTGCCCATGGGTCGTGGCCAGCATGGGCTGCTCTGCCTACATCCCCAGGGAGGGCTGGGCTGTAAGGGGAATGTCTGAGGGAGACCTGGGGCCTCCCTTGCCTCAGTCATCGTAGGATAATGAGTGTATGTGAGAGCTGCAGTGCACTGAGGAGATGACCTCGATGCTGCCTCAAAGGTCTCATGCTGCTACAAATCAACCTACCTGTCAAAGCACCTGATTTTAACAGCCTATTTAATATAAAAATATCTTGACATACGCCGCATTTCCAAATGTCAAATCATGCAGCTCTCACTCCGTGGAACTGCAAGAGAAAAGCAAGTTTAAAGGCAGAGGAGAGTCAAGGCAGGGAGCCGGAGCAGGCGTGTGCTCCCTTGTGTGGCACAGCCTGAAACAGATTTGCATAGTGGTGGGTTTGGAGGAGAAGGGATGTGTAGGAGGAGGTGGATTTTTGCTCAGTGCAGCCATTAACTCTAATGGGTTATCCATGCAAATCCTCCACAAAGTGAGAAGGGAATAAATCTCTGTCTGTAAAGCTTAAATGCAAGAATATTTTTTAAATACAAAATGGTGCGAAATCAATTCCAACAGCATTCAACCTTTCTAATCTTTTATTAGCCGTTATTTGTGATGTTATTATTAAATCATAAGCTGATGCTGAAGGAATTTATGGGATGAAATTAGAATAAATGACTGGGGCTCTGCAGCGTTTGTAGCTAAATGTTCAAGTGCAATTCTTCAAAGATCTGAGGTATTTTTATTTCACTGGTTGGAGCTTTGTATCAAAACAAGCACTGAAAACCACTCAAATTTATAAATGTTTTTTTATATACACATTCTAGGGGGTTTTTTTTTAAACTCTCATTGATCTTATAGAGCCAAATTTTGGTCATATTGAAGTTGGTGGGAATTCTGCCCAGGAGAACAGCAGGACCCAGTGAGATTTATGCATGTGCTTGATGCTGTGTGATACAAAAGAATCTAATGGAAAATTTTGCCAAATGGGGCCAGGAATGAATGTGGTCCAGGGAAACCCTGTTTGTAGCACTTGCCATTACTCAAGCAAAATCCTTTGTTTCCTTCACTGCCTCTCAATCACACTTCTAATTATTGCAAAATGTGTTCTGAGAAGTGTAAATGAAGAGCTCTGTTTTTACAAGCCTGAAATTAGAGGGTAACTCCCTTGATACTTCAATTCTCGAATGTTCAGCCAATTTGCATGTACCCTGGCCTCATTAATGACTGCACGACAGAAGCAGGCTATTTTCATGTGTTTCCAGGAGTACGGCAGCTCCAGCACTGTGGTGGTTGGCCTTTAACACACAGCTTTGTAGCCTTGTCTGGATCATTGCAAAAGGAGCCGAGGGTCAGTTTGGTTTCCTGTGCTTTTCATTTGCTGTCTGTCTGTGGGACCTGTGCAGGCCATAAGGAAATCCAGTGTGGCTGTGCATAGGAACTGCAGTTTATCTTGGCTCTGTGCCATGCTTATAGTTTCTGCAAAATCGACCCTTCAGGTAAAGATTTTTTTTGTGGCAAGATAAGAAAAAATGATGCCCCACCGAGATTATCTGATGGACCAGGCAGAGAGAAGGAATGGAAAAAAAAAAATTAAAATGCGGAGAAAGAGGGAAAATGAACAGCCTGACAACTTTTCCTAGTCTCAATCACTCTGTCACATATTGACCATCCTGGATCTTGATTGGAATGATGGTTACTGTAGCACTACACCCAGCGAGGGACCCCTGAGCAGGCTGTGGTTCAGTGATCCCAGAGTAAGCAGGGACCTCTCCCGTGCAGCTCAGTGCTCCGGTATCTCCCTGCCGCTGGGAAGTGCGTGACGTGGGGATGCCAAGTGGTGAATGTGTTTTGGGGAGTGTATTACTTGCAGACACGAGATGCTGGGTGGTGTGGAATCACCGTACCCATACACATTCCCTGCATCTCAGACTAAATCAGAAAGGGGCAAGGGGATGTGAACAGGTGGTGGGAGATTAGAAGGAGATGTTATTAGGGAAGAGGGAGTTGGGGTGAGCTTCCTACTGTATCACCCGTGTGGACGTATTACTCATGCAGCCACTAAAACACACCATTCCTGGCAAGATAACCTAGGGATTATATATATGAAAAATATATTCTACACAGTGACTTCCTGAATTATAATGATAATGAGCTTTACTCCCAGGCAAGAAGCTTTTGAGAAGCAATGCATGAATTGTGTTATTTACTCTGCTATGCTTAAATAATTCCTTTTGTTTACACAGGCCGATGCTGGCTGGATGCTTTGGAGCTTGCCCTGCGTTGCTCCAGCCTCTTCCGGCTCAGTGCCTCCAAGCAGGGAAAGGATGGAGACGTGAACTGCTCAAGTGATTCTGCACATGCGGGGCTCAACCACCTCCTGCACGCCAGTGCTATGTCAGACCAGGAGTTCTTCCAGTAAGATGGGGCTGTTACTCCTTAATGCACAGAGAGGTGCTCAAGCTTTAGTGTAATCTAGCCAGAGTCCTCTGAGGAAATTGCTTAAAAACCAGCTTGTGTGTTCTGCTGCTGCATTCCTCACTCATATATGGGCTTGGTGTTGCCACCTAATGCTTGAACACACGGGCTGGGGGAAATCTCAGCTGTGTTTGTTTTCACATAAACAACTTTCTTCTGTTCCCTGCTTAGGCCAAAATGGTGTCTGGGGATGCCAACATGAAAAATGGCTTGTCTGAGTAGAGATTGCAGGATCTAGCTGCTGTAGTTACACAGACATAGTCACTAACAATGTCTGTGTGTTGCTAGCACATATGGCTCTGAGTCTGATCTATTTGTTAATAATGTGTACTCTTCCCCAGTAATACTGAGTCATAGTCAGCGGAGAGCATACACTGCATCCTTAGTTTTATAATTACTTTCTCTCTCTACAGGGGTTTTGAGTGGCGTCCCATTTCTTCCTCGATGAATCAGATAAATTGTTACATAAGGGAAAAAAGTCCCCACAGCCTCCTTTCTGTTCATATTCCTGGTGTTACTGCAGCATTTTGGAACATCAAAGCTCTCTACACATTAAAAAGCCCCAGGCCTTTCCATTGCTTATAGCTGAATAAGCAACTTCAAAAGTCCTCCTGGTATAGACATTTGGCCTTTGGAGTAAGAACTGGGAGAGGTACTGTCTGTTTCTAGTTCTGCTGATTGGAATTTGACTTTTAGAGCTCACAGCAACGCACCATCGGTTATGCAGTTTCTAGGGTAGCAATTCTTGCAGTCTGCAAAGATGATGCCTTGCAGAGCAGGACTTCACCTTTAAGAGGTTTTCTTGGTCTCTGTTGTAACAACAGCAGGGGTCTGAGTCCTCTTCAGAGTGTGAAGGTATCTCTGGCCCCATGGGACCAAAGGGGTGCAGCATTTCAATCTGCCCTTTGGCCTGATAGGTTCTGGTATTCTCAGCATGTGTTCTCCAGTCCTGCTGTTCGGGTTTATATCTAGAGTTTGTAGAAGAGCTTTACTGAAGGGCAGTGGGAGAAGAGAAGGAAATCAAATGTCTTACCACATCGTGTGCCCTAGCACTTGTGCAAATATGTCTGTTGCTCGTGGGCTTCTTTCATAATACTTTCCTTATGCCTGGGAGTCTCTGTGCTCACTGTGATAATGAATTCAAGAAGGCAGTGTGCAGTAATGACTCATGGGCAAGGACGTGGCACACAAGATGGAGAAAAGCAAAAACATTTATTGAGCAGTCAGATTTCCCTAAATATCAGCACGCAACAGGATATAACATCATATAAACAGGAAAGGTGTTCACCACAGCGTCCCCCAATCACCAGGGGTATTGCACAGATTTTTCCTAGTATGGTAATAGGCAAACAATGCCCTATAAGGCCACAAACTACAATTAACACTTCTCATAGGCCCAGTCTGTCCATAAACACACAATCCTCTCTCAGTCCATCCCCGGTGACCTGGATGCACTCCCAGGGTCACCTCCGGGCCCAAGAAAGAGGCTTTCTCTCCAGTCCTCAGGGCCTATCTCTCTACCATCACCTAGTGCACTCCAACACAGTGGACTTGTTTTTTGCCGGACGGATATGTGTACAGAAATATACATAATACTAAAATGGAGCCTGTGCAAACCCATGGCTACTGTAAGGTGATACAGAAGATAGAGTTAAAACTGTAGTAAAATATTTCCTCAGAATATGATGTGTGAATGATGCTTAAGTGATGCCTCTATTTTGCCTCTTAGTTGTCCAGCATTAAAAGCCCCCTTGAAATATGGGGCTCAGCAATAGTAGCACACATGGCAGAGTTTTCAGCAAGACAGAGTACCCGCAATTGCAATCAGATTTTTCTTACAGGCTCAAATTTTGGCTGGGTCTGGTTCAAGCTAGGCGTTCAGCATCTGGTCATCTGGACAGTACACTCTCCTTTCTGAGCCCTACCACAGTTCTGAATGTGTAACCAAACTCCCCAGTGCTTAAAGCCCAGGGGAGTTTGAGGGTTGCAGGACAGGAGGATGACTTCCTGCCATCCCTGGAGGAATGAAGAACATTTAAATAAGGGAGAATGCAAAACCCAAACTGTGCAAGTGCTGAGCAAAGTGGTTTTGGTTTGCCAGTGACAGTGGCTTCCTCACAGGAATTCAATCATTCTAATTAAATGCTTTCCCTACAGGGAATCTTACCAATTAAATTGGCATGCAGTTGTTAGGGGGCCAGTTAATTACATTTAACTCTATCTTCAAACTAGCCAAATTACTCTGTCAAGAACAGAAAAGGAAAGGGAAGATGATGGATATTACAGGGAGAACAAAATCCCCTTGGGAGCTGGCAAAGGCGGATTTTCTGTTGAGCCAAAGTTGCATTTGTCTGCTGGCTGCTTTGCTCCTTTCCTGCTGGGAAACAAATCAAGATTATACAGTGATTTCAAAATCCGTGTCTTTAGCAGCATATAAAAATGAGAGAGAGAACTGTGTGAGTGAATCAAAGGCTAAAGTACTGTGTAAACCGGTGATTTTAGACAAGAGACTTTTAGGGCACCAGGCATTCTTCTTTTTAATATGAAGTTGTATTTCTTGTGGCTTCCATGTCTTATCTCCAGCAGCCCCAGGAATCTGGCTGGTTACTTGTTTGACAAGAACCAAAGATTTTCTTTGCTTTGTGTAGAAGAGTATCAAACCCTTTGTGGTGTCAAACACAAAGAAGCCCTGGTCACCAACTGATGTTTCCAGGAACGCCACTTAGGGAATAAAGCACTGCTGTAAGAGAACTCTAATATACTGAAACAGTAAATTAGTTATGAAAAATGCCAGGTTACCCATGTTCATGGTGGAAATCCAGTGTTGACTTTCAGCATAGTCATTTCCCCCCAGCTTTTGGAGTCTGGTCCAAATCTCATTGGAAGCCCCTGGGAAGTCTTTACATTGATAGGTTGGCCAAGCTCGTGGCATGGCTTTTGTTTTTAGCATATCATACATATACAGTGGTGATTCTCTTTGGAGGAAGAGCCTGGCTGCATTTCAACATCTCGTATTTGATCAGAATGAGAAGCATCTGTTTTCCCTTTGGTTCCCCAGAGTGGTTCCATGGCTCTGGATGTATTAAGTCTTGCCTTGTTTCTGGTGGTGGATAATCAGTGCACAGTTGAGTGGAATTTCATATGAATCTGATTTCCCTCTTGGACTAAATCTGAAATCCTTAAAAAATGCTGGGGTGGGGGGTGGGGGGAGGGATGGTGGTGGTGGTGGTGAGAGAAAACTAAGAAAAGAGTAATTTACTCAATTGAAACTTCAAATGTTTGCCAAATGTGAGGCAGGTGACACTGAAAAACCCTTGCTCTTCTTACAAATGTGAAATAGAAACGAATGCTACTTCTCAGCCATGAACCAAAAGCCTTATAACAAACTGTTCTTTCAAGCGTTTTTACCCGATGGAGAAAACTTTCACTAGGTAAAGGGAGCAAAGCAACCACAGACAGCACTCACATATTTAGCTGACCATTGAAAAATTAAGAAATAGATTAGGTATTTAAAGGATCAACAACTAATATTTTCCTGGATCTACCATCCAGGAAACAACTGTGGTGAGGAACTGTGGGATAATCTCTCCAGATAGCTCTCACCTCATCTTTTTTCTGCTTTATTATTTTAAATTCATGTATGTGTAATCTGTGCCTCCAGTGTATTTGGTTATCAGTCATTACATTTGCTGCTTGCTGGCTAAAAAAGAGAAGTAACATCCTGGCACTAGAACAACGAAGACACTTAATATCTGATAGCAATTTATTAGTGCTGGCCATTGACTCTGATTTATGATCTTAGTTTTAGTGTACAGTACAACTGTAAATTAAAAAACTTTGTGGTTTGTATATATAAACACTGTATATGTATATATATATATACCCCCCATATGCAGACATACATATATTTACAAATGGAGTTAAAAGAAAGATTTTCTAAAGGCACAGGAAGATGTAGATGACACTTCCAGAAGAACTCTAGGAACTGGGCTCTGCCAGAAACTGAGCTGTGGCTGTCACAATGTGGCTTGCTTGGCAAGCTAAAAATCATGAGCTTATTTCAGTGCATAGTTGGAAGTTGAGATCTTCTGAAAAGCTGATGCCAGTTCTGTGTTCTGATTCTTCTGTTAGTTTTTTTTTTAACTTAATCTGGCTCTACCTATCAATCCCTAATTATCTTTTAAAAGTAGAGAATAACAAGAAGGGAAAGAAGAGCAAGGGTGGGAACTTTCCGCATTCATCTATAGTAAAAACTGGAACATGGCCAAAATGGCCTGAGAAAACACCCATCATGGAGAGGCTTGACACTTGAGAGAACACTCCCATGTACTAAGAAACCTCGGAGAGGAAGATGGACTACAGGAAGGAACAAAACTCTTCAAGGCCTAGGGCCTGTTCAGATCCTCTGAAACCCTTTGTATAGCTGGAAATCTTTTTTTATTGCTCTATCCAAGAGCAGTTTTTCTTGAGGTCTCAGCTGAGAAACTTTCAGAGGAAGGACAAGCTGAGAAGCTCAGCAAGTGAGAGTTAGGCTAGCCACGGAAGAGGTGATGTGTGTGCAGACATGTATGAATAAGGAAAACTGTTCCCCAGGATAAATATCACTTGAAAAAAATGCATTTAGTGAATACTTTTCAGCACCTGACCTCTGGCCCATGTAATCATGTTTGCCATCTGCCGTATGAATCACATCTGCTTTTTCAAATGGAGATGCTATAGGTTACTTGAGAGAGAATTTTTGGCGTTCTCTAAAGTCTGGATCACTGAGCATGAAGCTTGTTACACTTTCCATGCTCTTTCCCTTAGACGCTGTTATGATTTGGGTGTTCCTCTCACATGTAACTGTCCAGTCCATGCTTTCAACTCTGTTCTTCCACACAGCATCATCTGGGGGAAGCACATTCCCCAGGTTAGTCTGGTGGATGAGGGAGGGGTATGTGTGTGTGAAAAGACTTGCTTCTATTGATTTTTGAATTTGTCTTTTCTAGTGTAGGGCTGACTTAGGACCAGCCTCTGTTGAAATAAAATAGCAATAGCACTGAAAAGGAAAAGTATCCCATAATGTCTTATTTTTCGTATGTGCTGCAATCCACTGATTGGCTTCTGTAAAGGGAAAAATCTCTCCTGATGGACACTTCAGTTCTCTAATCAGCAGTGTAGAGTTGTTGGAGTGCACTTGCTCTGTATCCCTCCGATCTGCAGGCTCCCATCCGGAGCCAGCAGCAGTGCTGTGTAAGGGTGGGTAAGTGGAGCTGTGTGGCACGTTTTGAAAAGTGCAGTTTGGAGGGGAAAGTTTTGATGGGAAATATCTTGCTCTTTCTGTGATAAAACCCCTGTTATTCAGGAAATCAATGTCTGAGACTGTCCTGGGCTGCACACCCTATTCTGAGTCCTGCGGGTGTTTTTACTGTGTTTAAATAGCCTTACGCAATGTGGCTTTGTACATCAAACTGAAGCAAGTAATGAACTGTGTGTTGCAGGTTGAATGAATCAGCCCTAGAGAACAACCACCATTTGGAAAACGATGCTTTTTCAGACAAGTCAGAGAGAGACAACGTAGAGGAGTCGGAGAATGAAGCACATGAGAGCAGCCGGAAGACAAATGAAAGTGAGAGTGATCAGTCAGAAATACAGGGAGAGGTCTCTCCGGGAAGGAAGGGGACCACTTATATTGAACAGGTCTATGAAGAATTTGGGGAGGTAAGGAAAAAAAAATCTTGATTGCTGCCTGTTCCTGTTAAAAAGTATCTGTTCATAGTATTTGTCATTCAGCCTTTTAGCTGTATGGCAGGTAACAGCCAACTTCATGAGTTCCGGTGTTTTACAGATAAAGCAAAGCACAGTTTTCTGCTAAATTACATTGTGTTATCATGTACTTTAATAATTCTGCATTATGAACAGCAGCTCTGCTACTGTGCTTTGGTGTGTTTCCAGCATCAGTGATTGCTTTAACCAGTTATTGCATTAAAGATCTGCACAGCACTGGCATATTTGTGGAGCCAGCGGGAGGGGGGATTATTATCCTGGGCATGTGTCCTGGCCAATTAGGGTACTCAGTCCTTGTGTGATACTAAATATGACACTTTCCTTTTTTTATTATGCATGGAACATCCTTTTATTTTGTGTCTGAATGGAGCATTTGAGCCACTTGATTGCTAAATGCCAGTTGCTTATCAGAAAGCCATTTCTCATGACATTTAACAGCAGGAGGGTGCTTTTCTGTTCCATATAAGAGCCTTGTTAGCTGGATGTCACTGTGACACCTCCGAGGAGGGCAGTGGTAGAGAGCTGGGGCAGCCAAGTGTGCCGTGTGAGAATCGGTCTGAGCAGGCAGCAGAGGAACTCTGCTCTGAGCACTTGCTTGCCTATGGCTTTGAACGAGGAAGCTGAAGTTTTGTTTTTGCTTCAAAGAAATGCACTGCTAGAAAGCTGGTTTTTTTCTTAGAGTCACAGACTCAGAATCATTTAGATTGAAAAAGACCCTTTAGATCAACAAGTTCAACTACTAACCCAGCACTGCCAAGTCCATCACTAGAGCATGTCCCTCTACATCTACATGGCTTTTAAGTTCCTTCAATTATGGTGACTCCATCACCATCTGTTCCAGGCCAGTTCCAATGCCTGACAATTCTTTTGGTGAAGAAATTTTTGCTAATACCCAATCTAAACTTCCCCTGGTGTAACTTGAGGCCAAGTTCCTCTTCTCCTATCGCTTGTTACCTGGGAGAAGACACCAACACTCGCCTCTCTGCAACCTCCTTTCAGGTAGTTCTAGAGAGTGATAAGGTTTTCCCTCAGCCTCGTTTTCTTCAGGCTAAACCACTCAAGTTCCCTCAGCTGCTCCTCACAGGACTCATGCTCCAGACCCTTCACCAGCCTCTTATGCTCTTCTTTCAACGTTTTCCTGAAAGTGTACTACTAATACTGACCAAAAAAATATAGTCAAATATATCCTAGTTACACCTAACTTCTCTTTTGTGCATTTTTCCTCTCAAATCCCCTTGCAGTCACACAGCAAATGGTAACTGGGTTCAAACAGGGGATTTTGAACATAGATGTGCAACTAAGCAGCAGCAAAATGAAAGCAAACTTAATTTTTATCAGCTACTTATTCTGAAATGACCTTTTGCCACATGACAAACTTGTCCTAGAAGCATTGGTACAGCAGGCTGATATCTTGGTGTTTGAACAAACCTTACAGGCTGCACTGATGTGTGTATGTAGGTGTGTGAGAGAGACAGATCTCTGCAGTTTTACATTAAAATGAGAAAAAAATGCACTACAAACCAAGTGGAAAAGACTGCATTTCTGTTGTAGAGTGACACTATGTGTAGCATTAAATAAGGCTCTCTGTAGTGTGTCTGTTCAGGCACTGGTAGCATCCAGTGGGTTTCCAAAAAGAATTGCCACGTGGCCTTGGCCGTTAGGTGTTTTGCAAGATTTCTTCAAGGGATGGGGCTGTCATCACCTAGCCATACAGGTAGGACTGGTTGATGAGTCTGAACTCACAACAGGTGAAAGGAACGTAGAGAAAAATAGGTTTTGTGCAATGATGCAGCTCCTCAGGGTGGAGATGTATCAAGGTAAATGCGTGCCAGTAGTGATGTCAGTCGTCCTCTTATACTGAAACTGCCCCTCAGCCTGTGTGTGCAATTCGGTTGTGGCAGGCAAAGGTCACAAACTGGCACTGCTGAATTTTCAGCGTGGCTTTGAGGGCTCATCTGAAAGGTGGGCATGTGGGTAGGTGCACCTCTGTGCTCTTGGAAGGTGTTTGTGCATTTGGCCAATTCCAGTTTTGCCTTGTTTGCAGTTGGAATGTGAAGGCAGAGACAGGTGTCAGAAGAACTTTGACATTGCAAAAGTTGGCCTAGAACACTAAATAGACACTTCAGTAGGTAGATTGATAACAGAAAAACCCCCCTTTTTTTCCAAGCTTTTAGTTTTAACAAGTTATAAAAAGGGTTATTTGAAATTATTTGAGTTTGTTCACATCTTCTGGCACCTTCTTCTCTTCCTGTTTTTGTCCATCCCTTGTGCAGTGATTCATTCTGAGTAACACTTTGTCCAGCAATTTCAACATGGTATTAATTTATATTCACAATACATGCACACTTGAGAACCTGGATAAATAATGAGAGTTCTGACAGACCCATGTGCATTGTAAGCCCTAGCTGATGCTGTGGTATTCCATTTCTCCTTGGAGGTTCAAGGTGTGTATTGCGTCAGACTGTAAAAGAAGAATGGTACCAAAATGGAAAAGCAGTTAAAGTAACAGAGCTTTGTTGTTCCTCAGTTTGAAATTCTGTCAGCCTGCAAGCCCTGTAGGACTGGTAAATTTGCTGTGACTGTAGGGCTGATTGGGAGCCAACATGGTGGCAATGCTCAGGTGGTGAAAATGAATGTTTAGTGACTTACACCACCTGAAAATCCTGTAGTGATGTGCTATGCCCTCTCCCAAACCAAAGTCCATTCCCAAAGTGGATCTGTGCCCTTTTTCTCATAGAAATCTCTTGCCTAAAATCAGTAGAAAGTCTAAGTATTCTCTTTCCCTGTTAAATTATGATGCCTAGGATGCATTAAGATGGCATTTGTGTTTGAAAATTTAGTTTAGTTTACCTTCTCTGGAGGCTTGAAAGGCCCATTCCTCCGTGTTGCACATCTCGTGGACCCACTGAATGCATAGGAACTACACAGGCTGAAACCACAGCATAATCCCTGGCTTTTTCTCCCTGCACTTCTGCTGCAAAGGGCTCGGAGCAGCACTGGCAGCTGCTGGAGTTTTTGTGCCTCTCACCTGGCAGTGGGCCTTTGCCATATTGATACACCAGTTTGTCTTGTCTAGAACTTGGAGGACTGCTTCTGTTCTCTGTTGATTACTTGTTTACCTCCTACGTTTTTCTGCATGTATCCCAGTGAATCTCACAGTGTCTCATTTGCGGAGAATGGGACTGAGAGGAGCTTCTTCTGTGCATCCACCAGGCCACAGGGATGCTGTAACAGCCCTGGGCATGTCCACACCTCCCGAGGGCCTGCAGCTGGCTGGTGTTGGTCCACGTTGGCCCATCAAAGCCCTGAGGTGTGGTGGAGTTGGTGGCTCAGGAAGGAGCACAACAGAGCGGTGCTCTCTGCCTCGTGCCAGCCTTCACAGACACCCGGGGCTTCCTGCACCACTCACTTCATTGCTTTGGGGATTCATTTCTACTGAGACACCGCTGATGTCTCCCTGCCGGGGTGTAGGAGAGCATTCGCCCTTGTGCCAGGGCCTGGTGTGCGTGGGTGAGCTCGGACGCCCCCAGAGAAATGCACCCACAAGGAACGGTTTTCCTGTTTCTGCCCTGAAGTTCCCTTTGCCTTTGTAGACAGGGGAGTCGTCTCAGACAGAAACTGTCTCTGAGGAGAACAAGAGCTTGATGTGGATCCTGCTGAAGCAGCTGCGGCCTGGCATGGACCTGTCACGGGTGGTGCTGCCCACCTTCATCCTGGAGCCACGCTCGTTCCTTAACAAACTCTCCGACTACTACTACCATGCCGACCTGCTCTCCCAGTAAGCAGCACCCAGGGTGTGCCTCACCTGGGCACTTTTCTTACAGTTGTGAAAATACCTCTTTGTGTGCCAGAAAGGGTCCCAAATAATACCGAGGTCACTGGCTTCAACACAGATCAAGCCAGGCACCAGCTGCAGTGACTTTTTATGGATAGACTGCTGCCAGTGAGGGGCAAGGAAGGAAAAGTTAAACTCCAGACAAACCCGCCTTTGCACATGGACATGTTTGCCACTGTTGGCTGGAATTTATGGGAATTCAGCCGATGCCTTGGAGTTTTGCACAGCAGAGCTGTGCCACTTCCTGGTGTACTCGTGTGCACAGGGGAATAGGACAGAGAGCAACCAAAATTGTCAAGCACTTCTGCTCCCCTAAGCAATGTAATTATGATGGTTGATAAAGAAATAAGAAACATCTTTTAAAACCGTTGATGAGAAAGGCCTGCTGGGAACAGCAGAGTAGAAAATAGGAAATGTGATGCTTTCAGATAGGACCTGCCTTCTCAATGAGATATGCCTGGCAGATTGTAAAACCAGTATATTCTAATAGCAGCACTAGCTCCTCATTTTTATTCCACTTTGTCTGGGTAATTACAGAATCATGGTATTTTCAAGCCTTGTTTGTGGTATTTGTACCATCTGAAGTTAAAGAAATAGTTCTTCTCAGTGCTGAGATGTAAGAACACTTGAAGAAGTTTGGAGGTTTTGTTAAAAAATTGTTAAATCTGTGGTTTGGGTGATCCTTCTGAATGAATTTTGCAATAACTTACCAAAGCTGATTTTTAGATCTGACTAAATGGTTGGAAATACCAGGAATGCCTTTGGTTTTGTTTACTTCCTGCTTCATCTTTGAGCATGGTTTGGAGGTACTGGCTGAGATAACCTTTTGAAGTCCCTTCCAACCTGAAGTATTGCATGAGATCTCAGAGTACCAGTAGAGTTCATGTAGCACATTGGCCTTAAAGACCTTTTATGAAAGAGAGAAACAAAGAAAAGAGAGGGGGAAAAAAAAAAAAAAAAGTCTTTTATTTTGGTGGCATAGGTTTGTTTTTATGACTCACACTGTTCTACTAGCTGTGACACAATGCTGGTGTGTGTGGCAATCCCATTTTAACCTACTCAAATGTCCAATCAAACCTGATACACTCCAGGAATTTTATTAGTCTTTTTGCAGAAGTGTGAGGCAAGGGGTGCCACTTTTTAACAGTTTGTATTGTGTGACATATGTTACTAAAAATGTATATATTTCTGATGGGAGACACCTTTTTCACTGGCAGCAGCACAGAAGTTACTTCCCTTCAGTTGTGGGGAAACACAATTGAAACTGATGATATTATACTGGTAAGAAAATAATGTGATGTGTGACCAGTATAAAGAACATTTTACGTTCTGTTCTGCAGGGCCGTCCTTGAAGATGATCCCTACACTCGAATGAAGCAAGTTTTGAGGTGGTATCTGTCCGGCTTCTATAAGAAGCCAAAGGTAAAGTGAGGCACAAAGTTGGGATTGTAATGGGCATTGAAATCTTCTGCTATGGTTTTGTTTAATTTCTCTATTGCCTCTCCTTTGAGACTTTACCTCTTTTATTGCTCAGAAGACTTTGACCATTACTTTTAAAACTGGGGTTGCATTTGGTTTCAGAGTAGACAATGAATGCAAAATAGTAGCAATGAACCTCAGAGCCTTTGCAGTGGACAGTTAGAGAGCAAAACTGGTCATCAACAAGTAACATGCCCTGGGATGCAAGATTTTTCCCCTTGCTGAGAGCAGGTCTCCTTTCTCTCTTCAGGCCAATTAGTAACACCATGCCATGTCTCCATATCAGTATGCACCTGCTATGTATAGTAGCAGCAATAATAAAGTTTGGTCATCTTGTAAGGCTTTGATTGGGCGGTATTAAATATTAAATTGGTGAGAATAGCAGATTAATCCATGGCTCAGATTAAAAATTAGATTAGATTAGAAGGATATGTGACTAATTCTTCAGTCTTTATTCTTGTGATTGACTTTGTTTAAAACATCAGAGAAAAAATTATTGTCTTGTTTTGTGGCCATCTGTAGCATTGGATTGCAAATCTTCATTTGTAGCAGGTTTTGATTACTTGGTTTTTCAGGGAATAAAAAAGCCATACAACCCTATTCTGGGAGAGACATTTCGCTGCTGTTGGTTTCACCCTCAGACGAACAGTCACACATTTTACATAGCAGAGCAGGTAAGTTGCTTTGGATGCTCGGGTGTTGCAAACACCAACCTGCTTGCACCTCCGTGCATAGAAACACGCTACTCGTCTCACCCTAGCAGAGGAACCTGGAGCTCTGTGTAAACAGTCAGAGCAGAACATGAGGTAACTGCACGGCTGCTGATCTTTTTTCTTTTCAGATACACAGAAATTATGCGAGGTTTCCTGGGCACTCAAGACTATAAAAGCAGGTCTCCCATATATAATATCAGCTTCTTCAATAAAGACCTTTTCCATGGGATTCTGCCCTACTGTTTTCTTATTGTTAATAAAATGGGGGTTGTGTTGCTTCTGTCAGAAAGGGCATAAAACACAAAACCAATTCCTTCCATCTTTTATTACTAAACTTTCTATTATGGTTTTAGTAGGAGTAAATCAAGGGCTTATCTCTATGTCTTTGTGATTAAATGAAGGACAGAGCTCATAAGTTAACTGGCCTGACAAAATGTAGTTTTGGGTTTACAGTGTTAATAAAGGGATCTGAGAACTGTGTTGTCTTTTGTAAAGGGACTCCCTGTTTCACATACATTTTTTCTCTATTTAATCAGATAAGTTTAGCTTTGGTAAAATTTTTATTTCACCCACTGCATGCATGTCATGGAGGTTATTCAAACGCTGCACTAAAGTTCTGCACTGTTCATTTGTTGTCTTGAAAACCTTACACTATACCTGTTGGCCTAAAAGTGATCTCACACGCACAAGCTCAAGAAAATACAGGGTGGGGGAGAAAGATTAGATGTATAAAGCTCTCATACATAATGGTGTCATGTATCATGTTCCCCCCTTTAGTGTGCACCCCCCTCCTCTGCTTGGCCTGTGCAGACTGCTCTAAATGACCTCTGCCTGTTTTTATCCTAGGTGTCCCATCACCCACCAGTGTCAGCTTTTCATGTCAGCAATAGGAAGGATGGATTCTGCATTACTGGCAGCATTCTAGCTAGGTCCAAGTTTTATGGTAAGGCATTAAGTCTAGGCCTCTCCCAGGTAACGTTGTGGCATCCGTTTTGGTTTGTTTTTCAATCATTCCTGAGTGTGTTTAGAGTTAGGAACAAAGAAATGGTTGACAAATCTATCGCCGGGATAGACTAATTCCTCGTCTTGGCTCTCCTGGGTCTTCCCCATTTCCACCATTTCAGTGTGACACCACTCTGATGTTAAAAGAAATAAAAAATGAGATAGAAATATTGAGAGCTTTAAAAATCTGTTGTTCAGAAGGCAAAGGCTGATGAGAATGCATGGGGTTGTCAGTAAGCACTGGTATGTGCTCATGGATGAGTCAGTTTGTAGCTCTCTGACACCCCAGCCAACAAACACAAAAGTCTCTGAATAAATTTAAGCCTTTATCTGGCTCCCAGACTCCTGAGAGTTGAACCCCAGAGCTTCAAAATGCCCTCCACTCTTTTAATATCAATGGAAACAGCACAACTCCAGGCTCTGAAATAGCGTTGCTATTTGAAACAGTTTTTTTGTTTAGACAAACATTTCTTAATTACTATCCTCTGCTAAGTGTGTTTGCTGACACACTTTTAGGTAGCCTTTGCTGTCCTTCCAGCAATTTAATTTGTTATTTGGGATCATCCACAATCAGAAAAGTTGTGAGAACAGGAGGACCTGAGAAACTGCTAAGCTCCCACTAATGACCTGTTTAATCTACTGCTATTTCTGCAAGCGGGGCTAAATGCCAGAGCAAGTAAGAGCCATACAGAAGAGTTTGTTAGACCTGCCTGCCTCCAGCTGTGCATGGCTTGCAGGGTCCTGAATTATGAGCATTTCACATCTCTTCTTTCATTAGCGACCTACGTTTAAATGGAAATGCTTTTTCTAAAGTAGGAGGGGGGACCAAGTATAACGTGAATTTTTTAATGTGTATGTATTTGTTTTCTTAAATTCTAGGCAACTCACTTTCTGCGCTGCTGGATGGGAAAGCAAAGCTTATGTTTCTAAACAGAGGGGAAGACTATATAATCACAATGCCATATGCCCACTGTAAAGGTAAGGTAGGAGTCTTCAAATAGGAAGCAAACAGAAATAGTAACAGAATGGTGTCTTCCTGACTAACTTTGCACTGGCTCTCCCCTCTCGAGTAGCTGACACCACCGGGACTGGTAACTCCAGAGAGCTCCTCACCAGTCATAGCACTCAGCAGGAGATGGGCAATCCTCACTGAAGTCTTTCTGGTTTATCTGTACGCAGCCCAGGAGAGAATTAGGCCCATCAATGTTAGTTTTCACACGATGCAGAAACAGAAAAATACTGCGTACATGCACTGCGGATAAAGTGAAGATGGAAAGAATAAGACTACATTTCTGAGCTTCTGAGGATATCAAGTTTTTCTTGTGTTAACACTGAAATTGCTTGATATATTTTCTGCCTTTTTGAAAATAAAGGAAATTCCTAACTTCCCATTTCTTTGTTACTCTAATCATTGTATTTCTCAGAGTATGAGCTGCCTCAGTGAGGCTGGCACCTGCTGCTGTGTGGCTTTGCTTTGTGGAGCCAGTGTGTGCTGAGGCTGGGGCATGGCTGCTGGTTCACTGCTCCTCTGAAAGCATTGCTCCTGAGGAAGCTCTGTCTGCAGCATTTCCACCACAGAGATAAAATCAGCAGTTGAATCCAATTTTGGGGTTTAAATATTTTTTAACTTGACACATTGACTTCTAAGTTTATGTTTAGAAGGGCCTGGGTACCTGAAGACTGTAACCTCATAATATCATGCCCTCTGGGAAGCATTCCTGTGCATAAATCTTTTTCTTACCAATTTTTCTTTTTCTGCAAATGACCTCTTCAGCAAATGGTAAACATGTATGAGAAGTGCCCTACATGACTTCTAGTCTCCCAGATTCTGGTGAATGCTGTTACAGCTTCTCTCCAGTCACCCTGAGAGAACTGACTGGGTCTGTTTAAGCACTAGAATGAATGAGGTAGCTGGGCACAACTTTCCTTATTTTTCCTGGCCCACTTCCAGCTTGCCACAGGTGCACTAACAGCACCTGTGAGTCAAGCTATTTCCTAGCTGGTGTTATAAATGGGGAATATGGGGTCAGGGGGAGATTCTTCATGCTTATAGTAAACAGCCATTTCCTAGAAACCTCTGGTTCTGTCTTTTCAAAACTTTAAGCCAAGTAATGAATTTCACAGTGTGTCAGCAAGAGCCAGGTTGACTTGAGACAGCAGGTTGCTTCCATTGGGGCCTCTCTTAAGCCTGTTTTTTTCCTTTCAGGACTTTTATATGGTACCATGACAATGGAGCTTGGAGGGAAAGTTACCATTGACTGTGAGAAAACTAACCACAGGGCAGAACTGGAATTCAAACTAAAGGTAAGGGACATTGTGGTCCCCATTCTGAGTGGGTCTCAGGCTTGACCCTGCATCCCAGGCAGGGTTTGACCATACACACCAGATCATTTCTATACCAGCAATATATGTGAGCACCAGGGTGGGACCTGCCTGGAGAGAAGGTATCACCCTATAGTCAGTTCTGCCTTATGCAATTCAAAATGACCCCAGAAAGCCTTAGTTTTACATGACTTTTTCACTGCCAATGGCTACCCAAATTTTGTTCTGAAGTTTGGCAACAACAGCGTGGCTTCTGTTTAGGCAGGGACCATTAGTTTTGCTTGTGAAATACAGTGAGTGTACAAAGTACTTTGAGACAAGTTAGGATGCGGATCTTTGGGGTAGCTCTCCAGCAACCATCACATCTTACTCCTACCTTGCAGGCGTTATGGTGAGCTGCACCTTGTGTTTCTCAGGGCTACAGGACCTTGCCCTGATGGCAAGGTGAGAGCCCATTGTCAGGCAGGTAATTCTGAGTGGCTGTCACACTGGCAAGTCTTGCATTGACTTGTTCATGTAGCTGGTCCCTCCCATAGAAAGCCTGATGATGCAAATTTATGGTATGCAGACAAAATGGAGACACTTTTGTGCATTCCTGTTATTACATGGATTAAAATTTGGGAGGGAAAGTGACAACCTGTAACTTTTCCTGAGCAGTTAACTTGCTTTTTAAGGAGCATCTGTTTCTCTTCTGCTCCTACAAACAATTTCTTGCCTGAGCATAAAATGAAAGAAGAAGAACTAAGAGACTGCAGGACTTCAGAGTTGCAGCCTTAGCCAACATAAATGTGAGAGATCACTGGAGTTAGGGGAATCTTTTGCAAACTGTGAGTTTTCTGAGGGCAATAATATTTCCCTGTCTTTATTTGCCCTTACAAAGGGAACTCTTGCTCCGTGTACTTCCCTGAAATTTGCACATGCTTGTCTTGAAAGCCTGTTCTTCCCATAGGCCTGGTGTACCTGGTTATAGCCAGTGGGATATTTCCCTGACTTGGGTGTCGTCTCAAACCTACAAACACTTCAGAGCTTAAAGTGCTTCCTTTTTAGCTTGAAAACAGTATATTTCATCCAAACATGTCTCAACAAGGTCCCCATGACTTAATTACATGCTCTGCTTGCATCATTTCCTAGCTATTTTTAGTAGAATTGTGAGAAGTTAAAGGTAAACCCCATAACTTTGTTTTTAATTAGGCTATGTACCAGTTCTCTGCTGGGTTGCACAGACTGATGCTTGAGATACGTGCAATTATTTTATCCATGGGTGTTGTGTGAAATTTGGGTTTATATTGTTATTTAACATGCACACACACACAGAAAAAGGTTCTCTGCATAAATGTTACTGGAAAGTGCCTGCTAAAATGTCTGAAGAGATGTGTTCTTGTGAATAGAAGAGCTGCTCACATTCTCACTGGTGTTTTCTGTGTTTGGCAGCCAGGAGATGGGTGGAATTTTCCATTGTTCTGGGATTTTTTCCTTGACTCTGATTTGTGGGGGTTTTTTTTGCTGCTAACAAGAGCTTTTTCACACACTGCCCCACTGCTTTTGCTGTCCCATAAGCAGGAAGAGTCACCACTAGTGCTGCTCCTTTTATTGGGACAAGGCTGCAAACTGTAATATGATTCTGGGCAGTGGGAAGGAGTTGCCCACATACACTTATCCTGACGTCTAGCTGACAATAAATAAGTATATTTCCAATAAAGATGAGGCCTTGCACTCCTGGGTGTTAATACACCTCAAGGCTTATCTCCCTATCTGCAGCTACAGTGTTTGTGGTATTACAAGAGGGCACTATGTGAAAGTCAAAATCCATGTTCAATTCAGTGTGCTTTAACCACAGAAATAGTGGAAGTCAAGCACTTTCTTCCCTTCTCTTGCATCACTGTGTTTGGCTCCCTTCCAGTCCTCACTTGCTGTTTCTCTTCTCCCCTGACAGCCCTTCTTCGGTGGCAGCGCAAGCATTAATCAGATCTCGGGGAAGATTAAATGTGGAGAAGAAGTGCTAGCGAGTCTCACTGGACACTGGGTAACATTTGATAATCGAAGTTGCTGACAGGTTAGGTGCCCATCGCCGCAGGGCTCGAGGGAGGACTGGCAGCTCTTGACAGGCTGCCTGCATTGGAACGGGCACTGGGAGGGCCCGGGCATGCTTCTTCCCGCCAGGCCCAGGGCGTGCAGGCGAGCACAGCCTGGGCCACACCTCTCAAGGTACTTCTGGAGATCATTTACACTTCAGTAGTCCCATCCATCTGCAGTGTGAGCAACGCTGCACTCCCAGAGCCTGCGCCAAAGCCGGGAACAGTAAGGACGGTCTCCATCAAAGCCAGTGGTTCTGTGTTTAGGGTCTGAGGCTTAGGACAAGCACTGATGGCAGGAGATACACTGTGTATTAGGTGCCATTGCAAAGATCATGAGGCTTCCTTTTGTCTGGTGTGTTCAGTATTTCCCCAGTTAGATTGGGATCAGGGAAGAACTTAAAAGGTCTTGAATTCATCATTTTCACAGCAAACCTTTATGGTAGAAGACAGTTACTACCCTGTTCATCAGCTGAAGGACAGAGACAGAGATTCGGTGAGGGTGTTGTCTGTATGGGCAGCTCAGAACAGTCATCAGAGCACCTGGCACCTTTGTGCACCCAGTATAGACAAGTGATTCACTCAAAGCCACCCTCAAGCCAAAATCCAGCAAGAATAAAGTTGCATAGTGAATGATGTAGTCTAATTTTGATTGGAACTCCTGGTACCTGAAACAAAAGCAGTGAGCCCTAGCTTTGGGCTGGACACTAGGTATTTCTCTCAGCAACATTTGGACATCTACATCATCATTACAGTTGGCCTGTGCTCCCTTTCCAGTCTATAGAAATTGCCACTTCTGAGACGAGATGTGTCTCATCCTGAAGGAGGTATTTAGAGTAGGCAAGATGAAATGTGCCTGGATAAAGCCCTTTCTATAGTGAAGTCCTAACCACATTGTAGCCTTGGTACTGGACTTGTCCTATCAGGCAATCTGTCTTTTTACATAAAAAGCTACTGACCATTTTGAAATTGGGAGATTTGCTCTTTCTAGGCGTGTTCAAGGGATTTGCTCCTTTCTGAGCTCCCTGTCCTGCAGGATGAGCCCTGTCAGTGGTGAGTTGTGCTGAGCTGCGGAGTACCTTGTCTGCAGTGGGTCCTGCCAACACCACCCATGAGAGCCCCTAATCCAGGGGCTCTGCTGAGCCACATAGTTGTGTGTGCTCAGCTCCCAGCCTTCTGCTTATACACTTCTCCCTTTGTTCTTTGTCGTGGTTATTTGTGGTGCACAAAACTGCAGTGATGTATAAAAGAAGTTAAATGGCTTTGGAAGGATGGCTCCATAAGTCAGTGCTTGCAGCTGCGTGCTGTGAACAGAGGAGCTGCCGTGCAGCGGTAAGGACAGTGTTGGTTCTCTTCCCTCCCCGCTGGGAGTATTCGTCTGCTCTCCTGGCTTTTCTCTGACACCATCCAGTTTCCTGACAGAAACCCTTGCATCTGAAAGGTAAATCCTCTGCCTCAGGACCTGAAAACCCACCTGAATAAAGAAGGGAAGCAAATCCCAATGCTTCTCAATCCTAGGCTCACAGCAGCAGCTGAGTGCTTGTATACATGCTTCTTAGAGGTACATGTAGTGGTGCTTGATAATGCCTGCCTGCCTCGTCCTATCCACACTGGGGGTCTCTTGGGGACCTGGGGTCAGTCCTGGAACTAGCATATTGGGACATGGCAAAGGAAGTCCTGAGGGAGACTTTGAGGAGGGATGAGAGTCTCTCAGGGTTGAAGGCATTTCACAGCCGAAGATGTGATGACTTTGAGAGACAATTCAGGAAACAGGGCAGGGGGAGAAATGCAGGCAATGGGATGCAAAGAAATTAGGCAGCTACAGGCAAAGCCAATAGCCATGACCTAAATAAGATTTACCTGATACTCATACGCTGACCAGGCAGCTGAATGGCACCAATGCACTGCTCAGCAGCTGTAACCGTCAGATTCATTCTACTCGCAGTCAGTGTCAGGCTCTTCACTCTCTAAACTTCCTTCTCTGGCTCCATGGCATTGCTGCTCTGTGAGCAAGGATGGGAAGCAGATTACCTGAGCAAGGACACAGCAATAATATCTAGCCAGCCTCAGATCAGCTGGTAGTTGGTTGCCAATTAAATTGGCAAGGAGTAAGGATTGAAGACCCTTGGCATTTTGAAGTGCTAAATGAAATTTGGGAGCAAGAATAGAAAAACCTGAAGCACACACAAAAAAAAAAAAAGTGAAAGAGTATCTCAGCTTTAGCTCTCCTTTCTAGGAGATGGAATTTCAGTAGGCTCTGTGTGAAATTTCAGCATTGAGGAATAGAAGAAATATTGAAAAAGGAGCTGGGGATCTTGTTTATATGTGCTGGGTGATAGCTGGGAGAAACAGTGATGAAAGAAGAGCATCTTATGGCTTCTGTGGGCACTCAGGTCTGGGGACAAGACTTAACAGAAGGAACCAGGTCCCTTTCTACTCTGTTAATGATAAATTCAGCCACTGTTTCTGGCAATGCCTTGCCTCATTCATTTCAGAAACTTTCAGGCAGTGAGATTTTATCGGATAGAGGAGGAAAGAAGCCTCCTAACCAACGGGTATCCCTTATCATCATCCAGGAACAGCTTTGATTTGTCAGGATTAATTTCTGCCTTGGGTTTCTGATTGTCATTAACCTTTTCATTTAATTTTCCTTCTCAGGATGGGGAAGTTCATATAAATGAGTTGAAAAATGGGAACACAGAAATGTTCTGGAACCCAACCAGCGAAGTGCGAAGGCAGAGACTGAAGCGCCACATTGTGCTGTTTGAGGAGCAGACGGACTTTGAGTCAGAGAGGTAGGGAGCTTGGAGAACATCTCACTGCTGCTTCTCTCCTGGGAGCAAGGTTCTCATCAGCAGGGCTCCTCCAATTCCTCAGCACAGTTCTGGAAAGGCAGTGACCTGCTTTGTCGGCACATATTACCCAGCCATTTACCTGTTTCTTTCCAGGCTATTGACTCTGGAGTATTGCCATGAAGTACAGCTCTGAAACAGAGCTGGGCTGAGAAATAGTGGAGGCTACACTTTATCTGCTTAAAATAACAATTCCACCTAGACTCCAGAGATCTCTGTAACTGCTGGAGTATTTTATGAAAGGGCAGGATGTCATCCTGAGGTTGGATATCTTGTTAAGAAGGGTGATTTCAACCACAAGCTCTTAAAGTAGATGTAGGAATTGTGGAAAGTCCTGGCATCCACAGAGCAATACTTTGAACCACATAACAGGATTTTAGGAATGAATGTAATTAAACAGGTATTTAGGCCTGCCTCATAATCTCAGCTGAGATCTCCAATGAAGTCTGCAGCGGGCTTTGTACGGTGATCTAGGTTACCTAAAAATGTAGTTCTGGCCCATGATTTAGTGTCCTGATTTGACCCTGGCCAGATACCAAGTACCCATGAAAGTCACTCACTCACTCTCCTCTGCAGCTGGACAGAGGAGAGAAAATTTAATGAAGGATTTGTGAGTTAAGGACTGAGAGAAAATACTCATCAATTACCACCGAGGGCAAACCAGGCTCAACTTAGAGATAAAAAGTGAATTTATTGCTAACAAAATCAGACCAGGATAATGAGAAGTAAAATAAGTCCCTAAAAACACCTTCCCTCCTTCCCAGCTCCACCTCTTCCCCCAGCAGTGCAAGAAGACAAGGAATGGGGTTATGGTCAGTTCATCACCTGAGGCTTCTCCTGCTGCTCAGGGAGAGGAGTCCTTCCCTGCTGCACTGTGGGTCCCTCCCACAGGAGATAGTTCTCCATTAACTTCTCCAACTGGCTCCATGTCATGAGCAGCAGCTCCCTGCAAATTGCTGCAACGTGAGTCCATCCCACGGGCAGCTGGCCTCCCAAAACTGCTGCAGCGTGGGTCACTCTTCCACGGGGTCCTTCATGGACAGGCTCCTCTCTCCACGAGCCTCCCACAGGGTCACAGCCTCCTCTCAGGCATCTGCCCTGGTGTGGGTCTCCTCCGCAGGCTGCAGGTGGGTCTCTGCATCCCTGTGGATCTCCATGGGCTGCAGGGGGACAGCCGCTTTACTGCTGTCATCACCACAGGCTAAAGAAGAATCTGGGCTCTGGCGCCTGGAGCACCTCCTCCCCCTCCATCTGCACTGACCTTGGTGTCTGCAGCGCTGTTCCTCTCCCATGTTCTCACCCACTCTCCTCTAGTCACAATTAAAACTTAGCTTCAACCTTTTGATTTCTTCTTCAATATGTTATCACGGAGGCATTACCACCACCCCAGCCTTGGCCAGCAGCACGTCCATATTTGGAGCCATCAGGGACTCTGCCAGATGTTGTGGAAGCTTCCGGAGTTTCTCAATGAAGCCACCTCTGTAGCACCCCTGTTGCCAAAAACCTGACTCTGCAAACCCAGTACACTTAGGAAATGGAAGGGGTGATTAATGAACACTGAACAGCTGTTGAGCAAGGGCATTATGTTTTGAGCAAAGCTGTGTGGATCTGGCTTTAAACAAACTGGATGTGCTTCCTCTGCACTGTGCTCAGCCAGCCCCAACCAACGTCCTGAGCCAACACATGCAGTTGCTGCCTGGCTCTGCATTACACTGTCCACTTCTCCGTGAACATCTGATTTTGGTGTTGCATCACATCAATTAAAAAGATTCCCCTTTTTATAAAGGTAAAGAAAGGGATTGCATGAAAATAAAAAGACATGAAGCTTTAGTTTGTTCTGGACAGCAGTGGGCATTATCGGCAATAAAGTCTGTATTTGTAACTTACAGAGAAGATTTGTTAACTGCAGAGCAGGACAGACCGCAGTGCATTTATCTATTAATCTTCAGAAGAAGATTCTTTTAAAGGACAATCTTGGTCTTGTGGGCAAAGAATCTCCAGTTCCCTGTTACCAGAGTTTAGGGCCAGAGCTGACTCCCTTTGCTACATCAGAGATTAATAATGATACATGTATCCAAAGGAAGGAGGTGAAAGGGAAAGTTACAGAGATCCCTAACAGACATTTCACCAAGCTCCTTATCGTGCTGACGGTTGCATGAATAAATCTCCATCTAATCCAGGTTATATTCTGCCTGAATTGCTTAGTCTTTCCTGCAGTGCTGAAAATCACCTATTTTTGCAATTGCTGGAGAATCTCTGAAGCTCATACCATCATGCAGCTCACCGTAGAGGGTCTCATTGTCTGACACATGCAGCTCTTGATGGAGTAATTTGCCCTTGTCAGACAGTTCTGTGCTGTCCCTCTACGGTTCTTGGAACTGGAGGACTCACTCTCTACACCGCTGCGTTCCTTGGGACAGGGTTTACACCACCACGGTGTTTTCTGAGGCTGATATTTGACTCCTCCCTCCCGCATCCCCATGAATGAGTTTCCTTCCTTTGTTTCTGGGAGAAAAGATTCATACAGAGAAATATGGGAGTGACTTGTTAAAAATCAAAGGAAAGCATTGCTTTGCGTTCAGTGAATTATCTAAGAGGCTGCATTTTTGGAAGTGCTATGTTAATTTACGGTGATAGAAATATAATGAAAGCTTCAGGATCACTTTTAAATTAAGAGTTTCACAGCAAGCTCCAAATTAAATGCAGTAATGAATTCATCTTCTAAATGGCAGACAGGTGTTTTGTGGAGCTGGGAGTACTGGAACAGCCTGGATCTCCTGTGCATATTCTAAGCACTAAAGCATACAGTGATGTTTTGGGAGGGCTAGCTGCTAGTCTCAGAAGTATTTCCAATCTGAAATGAAGATTAAAGTGCTCTGATTAGAGGAACTATGGAGAAGCTGATCACAGCTTGCTACAGTAAAAAAAAAGGTATTGATTTTTCTCTGGTAAAAGGCACATCCTGTACCCAGGGCTCAGTGAGAGCAGATCATATGACGGATCATGTATCCTTCGGCAGCTACAAACAAGTGTGAGTGAAAACTTCTGTTCGTGCCTGCAGCTTGTGAGCAGGAGGACATGCTTGTTGCTTGTGGATTGCATTAGCTTCCTACAGACCTGGCTGCTAATCCTACACAGGAGTACAACATTGCATGTGCAATTGCAAGATGTGCACATTAATTCATTTTCCAGTGCTTCTAAACTTTAAATATAAAGCCTTTGTTTTGGGGATAGACATTGANTGGCCTCCCAAAACTGCTGCAGCGTGGGTCACTCTTCCACGGGGTCCTTCATGGACAGGCTCCTCTCTCCACGAGCCTCCCACAGGGTCACAGCCTCCTCTCAGGCATCTGCCCTGGTGTGGGTCTCCTCCGCAGGCTGCAGGTGGGTCTCTGCATCCCTGTGGATCTCCATGGGCTGCAGGGGGACAGCCGCTTTACTGCTGTCATCACCACAGGCTAAAGAAGAATCTGGGCTCTGGCGCCTGGAGCACCTCCTCCCCCTCCATCTGCACTGACCTTGGTGTCTGCAGCGCTGTTCCTCTCCCATGTTCTCACCCACTCTCCTCTAGTCACAATTAAAACTTAGCTTCAACCTTTTGATTTCTTCTTCAATATGTTATCACGGAGGCATTACCACCACCCCAGCCTTGGCCAGCAGCACGTCCATATTTGGAGCCATCAGGGACTCTGCCAGATGTTGTGGAAGCTTCCGGAGTTTCTCAATGAAGCCACCTCTGTAGCACCCCTGTTGCCAAAAACCTGACTCTGCAAACCCAGTACACTTAGGAAATGGAAGGGGTGATTAATGAACACTGAACAGCTGTTGAGCAAGGGCATTATGTTTTGAGCAAAGCTGTGTGGATCTGGCTTTAAACAAACTGGATGTGCTTCCTCTGCACTGTGCTCAGCCAGCCCCAACCAACGTCCTGAGCCAACACATGCAGTTGCTGCCTGGCTCTGCATTACACTGTCCACTTCTCCGTGAACATCTGATTTTGGTGTTGCATCACATCAATTAAAAAGATTCCCCTTTTTATAAAGGTAAAGAAAGGGATTGCATGAAAATAAAAAGACATGAAGCTTTAGTTTGTTCTGGACAGCAGTGGGCATTATCGGCAATAAAGTCTGTATTTGTAACTTACAGAGAAGATTTGTTAACTGCAGAGCAGGACAGACCGCAGTGCATTTATCTATTAATCTTCAGAAGAAGATTCTTTTAAAGGACAATCTTGGTCTTGTGGGCAAAGAATCTCCAGTTCCCTGTTACCAGAGTTTAGGGCCAGAGCTGACTCCCTTTGCTACATCAGAGATTAATAATGATACATGTATCCAAAGGAAGGAGGTGAAAGGGAAAGTTACAGAGATCCCTAACAGACATTTCACCAAGCTCCTTATCGTGCTGACGGTTGCATGAATAAATCTCCATCTAATCCAGGTTATATTCTGCCTGAATTGCTTAGTCTTTCCTGCAGTGCTGAAAATCACCTATTTTTGCAATTGCTGGAGAATCTCTGAAGCTCATACCATCATGCAGCTCACCGTAGAGGGTCTCATTGTCTGACACATGCAGCTCTTGATGGAGTAATTTGCCCTTGTCAGACAGTTCTGTGCTGTCCCTCTACGGTTCTTGGAACTGGAGGACTCACTCTCTACACCGCTGCGTTCCTTGGGACAGGGTTTACACCACCACGGTGTTTTCTGAGGCTGATATTTGACTCCTCCCTCCCGCATCCCCATCAATGAGTTTCCTTCCTTTGTTTCTGGGAGAAAAGATTCATACAGAGAAATATGGGAGTGACTTGTTAAAAATCAAAGGAAAGCATTGCTTTGCGTTCAGTGAATTATCTAAGAGGCTGCATTTTTGGAAGTGCTATGTTAATTTACGGTGATAGAAATATAATGAAAGCTTCAGGATCACTTTTAAATTAAGAGTTTCACAGCAAGCTCCAAATTAAATGCAGTAATGAATTCATCTTCTAAATGGCAGACAGGTGTTTTGTGGAGCTGGGAGTACTGGAACAGCCTGGATCTCCTGTGCATATTCTAAGCACTAAAGCATACAGTGATGTTTTGGGAGGGCTAGCTGCTAGTCTCAGAAGTATTTCCAATCTGAAATGAAGATTAAAGTGCTCTGATTAGAGGAACTATGGAGAGGCTGATCACAGCTTGCTACAGTAAAAAAAAAGGTATTGATTTTTCTCTGGTAAAAGGCACATCCTGTACCCAGGGCTCAGTGAGAGCAGATCATATGACGGATCATGTATCCTTCGGCAGCTACAAACAAGTGTGAGTGAAAACTTCTGTTCGTGCCTGCAGCTTGTGAGCAGGAGGACATGCTTGTTGCTTGTGGATTGCATTAGCTTCCTACAGACCTGGCTGCTAATCCTACACAGGAGTACAACATTGCATGTGCAATTGCAAGATGTGCACATTAATTCATTTTCCAGTGCTTCTAAACTTTAAATATAAAGCCTTTGTTTTGGGGATAGACATTGACACAAAGGCTTCTAAACAGAAATGCCTGAAAGGATGAGAAACAGAACAGATTCTCCATCAATCACCTCTAAAGAGGCCACGGATCTCAGTGAGTTGAACACAACTTCCTTATGACACGCACAGACAGCACTGAAGAATTTAATGACTATTGTATGTTATCTAAGAGAAGGTTACTTCAGCAGGTCACTAATACAGCATTCACTGTTGCCATTCTCAGTTCCTTTAACTTATGAGCTAAAACAGAGGCTGAGCAATCCTGGTACAGTTCTAGTGGAGTATCAATAGACCCAACAAGTTTCTGCTCTGAAGTTCCATCTGGCAAAATACACTGTCGGTTCTAACGTGGTTCAAATTCCTTCCCTGTTTATTCCTAGGCTTTGGCAGCACGTTACCAGTGCAATAAACAAAGGTGATCAACACAAGGCGACGCAGGAAAAGTTTGTGCTGGAAGAGGACCAGAGGAATGCTGCCCGGGAGCGGAGGGAAAGCGGCACGGAATGGAAACCGCTGCTGTTCCAGCACGACGCTGGGACCAACGAATGGCGCTACAAATACGAGGAGTGAGTGCTGGGCTTGGGGTCCCCAACAGACCTCGCTGCCTGAGTCCCCAGGGATGCAAGCAGGGCTACAGATGTGTAATTGGAGCCCTGCCATTCCCCAAAACTATGTCCAGAGCTTGCCCTTTTTCCAGCTCCATGTCATCACTAAAATATGTATTCATGATACTAGTTGGAAATAGCTGGAAGTGATGGCTTGGCAATGGAAAATCCACTGTGCCACTGATGTAAATCCCTTTTGCTGCAATTAAGTGTGGAGTCATTTAGAAGAGATTTTCTGCACTGTTCAGAGCAGAGTTAACAAGCAAGAAGGGTGAAGCCTCTGGAGACTGAATCCCCTCACTTATTGCAAGGAACTGTGAATGTGCAGGGAAGTATCTGTTAGTCCTGTCACTGCATCTGGAAACTCTGGTTACCCTCAGGGATGACTGCCTACCTTGATGCATGTGAAATTAGTGTATTGGTCTTAACACACCTAATGTGGGATTCTTGCTTTTCTGATGATTTTTTTCCTTTGGTCTCAAAAGTCTAAGACCTTGGGATCCTTTGAACGACATTGCCCAATTTGAGAAGGATGGAATACTTCAGACAATGGAAAGACACTTATCCACAAGGATGTCAAACCACAAAGCAACATGCATAAACAATCAAATTACACAGCACAAGGTAAAAAGCATGTTTTGGGGAATATAGTATTATGATTGTTTGTTTGCAGCCCTTTTCTACAGCATTTTCATGTAAGCACAGCATAGGCTGAAAGGTTTGTTTTGGGCAAATACAGCTTGTGACCATAGACCTGCAGTATTATACCATCTTTAACTCCAAATAATTGTAATTATTGATTGATGTATTCTATCCATTTTGGCATTTTTCTTCCCCCTAATGTTAGTGGCAGTGACTCTTACACTGAGTTTTGCACATGATGGAGCTGAACTTCACTATTCAGTGTTTCCAAAGCAGAAACTTCCCATGGGTTTTGGAGTACTCAGCTGAGATCCCGTGACTTCAGTTTCAGTCTTGCCACCAGCCTTTATCACTCACTCAGACAAGACAAGAAACATCTTTCCATCCTTTCCCTTAAACAGAGATACTTCCCTATTTCACTGCTATCATCTTTAGAGTGATGCATGGCATTCATAACACACTTTGCAAATGTAGAGCTCCTAAACTAGCTAAGTATAACCCATATAACACTGGAAAACTTGCATCTTATTATGTACATGGACTTTTCTTTTATAATACCCCACATCTGAATGTCTCTGATACAGTGGGGCAGTTGAGGTTCGTAACTGCTTTTCAGACCCTCTAGTGAGAAGTTTGAATCAATGTGTCTTGTTTACTCAGCTGAGAGGGAGGGAGAAACTTTCCAAAGTGCATCAAGAAATTAGGCATAAAAGTTCTATGATGTTTAGATCCTTCATTCACCTACTAAAAAATCTTCGCTGAGGAATTTGATTCTAATTCTTTCTTCTTTTCAACCTTTCTCTTACATACCTGCTTGAGCTGGGTACGCAACTCAGCAAAGGAACTATAAGGTTCATCCACAGTATGTGTCAGTTAAAGCCAGAAGAAGAATAATTTGGATAGGTGTCTTAAGAATGTTTTCATTTGAGGAAATGCTTCTGTATGAGGAGCGTGTGTAATATCCTTAAGTAGCTGCCAGAGTCCAGCTACTAGGAGTCACTGAGAAAGCAATCAAACTTCGCAATCTCGCACGTTTCCCTGAATTGTTTTGTTTCAATCTTCAATTTGATAGAGACTGAGTCTCTTTTAATCCCTCTTTTTTACAGAGATCTGCCAAAGACTGCAGGCGCCGCAAAACCAGTGATCAGCCGTCCAACCACAGCCAGAACACAGAGAGCAGCTGTTCAACGCCGGAGTCAGTGCAGGAGCTCTCAGATGATGATGGCAAGTATTTGGGTATCACTGGGTCAGGCTTTAATGATCTTCCCTTGGTACTTTATTCCTTGAGCCAGCCCTAGGACATTTCCCAGCCTAATTAATAGCATGGACCAACAGCCCACAGGCAGCACAGAGAATGTTCTGCTTTTCTATTCTCTGTATGTACTACTTCTCTTTTTGCCTTAGACAAGGACTCCCCAGCTTCTGGCAAAATTGGAAAAATACACTGACATTCCAGTCAACAGATAGGAAACAGGCTTTGTTTCTTTCTCTTTTCTCTGCCTCTGTTAGAGGTGACCTTGAGTGTTTGAGAGAGGGGGGCAGGTGTGAGTACTCTTCTCTCCTCCCCTCAGCTGGGAAGCATTGTCTCCTTAGAGCTGGCTGAGAAGCACCCTGAGGCAGAATCAAAGAACCTGTTGCAGAGGCCTGGGTCTTCTGAGTGGAAGATTTTGTTCCCTGTCTCCTTCTCCCCATGTTTCCTCCTGAAAGTGTCCCCCTTAGCAGTGGCAATTAGATCACAGTCACCCACTTGCTGTGCTGTGTTTCATCACTACCACCGGAATGGTGATGCAAAATGTAATTGTCCTTCAATACTTTGCCACAGGGTTTGAAAGCCTGTGCGCTCAGTGTGGGAAAGAAATGAATCACCTGAAGGAAATTCACTCAGCTGTCTTATCCCTACAGAAAGCCCAGCAGGACATACACAGGTAACCATTTTCTGTCATGAAATCAGTGACTTTATTGGGCTAAAGATAACTTGTGGCATTTAACTCCTCACTGTGCCCTTTGGAGTGTCTCTATGAGCTGCAGGAGTGCAGTTCAAGTTGTTGCAGTTAAAGTAACCAATTAACACACCAGAAAGACGAACCCATGCTCTGCTTGAAACAGTGAGGAGGAAATCTCTTCCTCTTAAGACTCTCTTTGTGGGCAAAAAGCATCACCTCAGCATGTTACACAATTCGAGGTACTCCTGACTGAAAAACAGCTGTAGAAGTTGAGAGGGGCTGGGCAAGGTCCTGGCTAAAAATGAATCTTTGCCAGGCAAGAATGTTTGAGGTCTCTCTTCTGGTCGAGCATGTCAGGAATTTCCTCAGTTTGCTGTAGAGATGCAGGGGTATGGTCTGAAAAACTGGGCTCCATGGTGAAAAGCACTAAACTCCATAGTTTTGTATAAATTGCTGGTTGCCTTCTGAGGGAAGCAGCAACCACACCTGCTGCTGACAGAGGGCTTTGCCCCGCAGACTCCTGTGGGGAGGTATTAACTGCTACATCTGCTCCAAGGAGCCCTGCTGATTCCCCTCTGTGTGAGGAGCATTATCCAGCCCTCCCGAGTCTTCAGTGAGGTGGGATCACATATGAGGCCCACCATTTCCGGATGCCAGAGTTATTGGTGATACGGTTTTAGCTTCACTGCAGCTCCTGGGGGTGTCCAGGGCAGGCCCTTATATTTGCGAAGGTTGGGGCATAGGTTAAGCTCATAGGTTTATGAGTGGGTGCTGGATGAAGAGATTTCTTGGGGTTTGTGCCCTTCCCATGCCAACCAGCTGCACCCAGAAGCGCAAGCCTTCCTGTTAGAAAGAGGGAGGTAAAGTCCGTGGGGGCACACTGCTCTACCTGTGAGGGTGTCACTGAAGTACAGGGATCCCTCCTGGTGTGGAAGTTCTGGGTATGCACACACGTGTGAATGCACACCTCTCTCCAAGCACACAAATAATCATATTGCTTTCTTTTGCAGAAACCTCAGTGCTCTGAACAAAAAGTCCTTCCACAGGAAGGCCTCTTCTGAAAGCTTCCTCCTGGACTCTCGCTTTTGGTTTCTCCTCTGCATCTTTCTTACATGTCAACTCTTCATTAATTATGTCTTCAAATAAAAACACTATGTTTGGCAGCAATAATGATCACTGGCTGCAGGAGGGGGCCACTCGCGCAAGGAGCCCAGCGAGGCACCAAAGCACTTTAGAACCAACATGGCAGAGGTGGAAGGAAGTGGAAAAACAAGGTTAAAAAGGGACCTAGGAACCTGCAAAACTTTGTTCCTGCAGATTATGTCATTTTTGCCTTTTACATGTACATCTTCAAGGACCTCTTAACCTGTATGGGCCTTAATGCTGAAGCCAAATGTAGCTTTAATTGTGCAATTTGTTTCCTATGTTTTGTCATTTTCTGATGCAATTAATAATTACCCAGCAGTATTGGTAACCCCAAAATGGTAATCACCTCAACATTTTGGAAAAGTCATGGTGGCCTGGGTCATAACTCCAGGAGTGAGGGAGAGCAGTTGGGGAGCTGTAAGGAACTGATGTCCACAGTGCCTGTCCGGCTGCCTTTAATTACATGAGGGAGAACACTTGGTCCAAAAAATCCAGCCCTGGGATATTAAGTCATGATCTGTTTTGTCAGCCCACACAGAATGGGACCTCAGGATGTGTTTTATTTTCCATTCCACGGAAACTGTAAATATGCACAACTTCCTAGAGCCATTCTTCTTTAGGAAATGGGAAGCATTCAGTGAAAGCTCCTCGTTTGGTTACGGAGCTGACTGGCGTCCTGGTCTGGCCCATCGAGTGTGATGTCAGACATGCCTGTTTGTAAAACCTGGTCACTTACTATTATTGTTATTATTTGCTATATGGCTGTTTTATAATATCACACACTAGCATTGTAGAGAGAAATCCACTGCCCCAGCATAGGTGAGAAGGATGGGAGCGATGTAGGTGTACGTGTGTTCGGTCTTAGGCACATTTATTGTCAAAGGTCAGGAAAGAGGGAGGGTTTTGCCACTGCATTGTTCAACCCTGTTAATAGTCTTCCTATTTTACACCATTTTTTAAAGATTTGCAATATTTTCTGTAGACTGCAGACAATACTAAGCCTTTCTTTTCTGGCCTGAAGTAGTTCCAAGTGGTAAGTACTGCTATATATACAGCCTTAAAATACTTAGTGGTGGTGCCAGTCTGGGCTATCTTTCAATGTAAATGTTTCCAAATTTTTAAGTACATTCCTCGTCATATTCCCCAGTTAGGGGAAACTTGTTTGTGCTTGATATGTTGAAATAAAACTACACACAACTTTCAGTGGCAGTCTATCTGAAAAATTATTTTTGGGTTTGTGTCTGATAGTATTTTACAAGTAAATCACTTTGTAGAGGAAAAGCTACAGGAAATGGCCTCCAAGAATCTCAGACATAGGCCATAAGACAGAACAGCAATAGCAGTTTTGAAACCCCTCTGGCTGAAACTGTGTCTTCTAATTACAGCAACTTCCTCAGAAGGAGAAATGGTTCCCTTGATTTTCACTGTTGTACATGCCAATGTACAAACTTGTCTTGGACTTAGGAAACCTTTATATCAAGGAGGTGACTTGATGATACTGAATAGATTGTTCCATGGAGAGAACTGCAGCTCTCTGATGTGAACAGGCAGGGTAAGAGCCGGCATCTGGAAGCCAACATTCAGGAAACTGATCACAAATAGTAAAGGGTGAGAGTGGCTTTGTTATTAGCAAAAGTCTCCAGAAAACCAAGGTATTCTTCACCCTTGAGGAGACGTCCTTGAAGGATATGAACATTATTGACCCAGATTGGGTGCCTTTTTAAAGGACATAAGCCTAGTCACTCTGTCTGAGGAAGTCTGACCTGTGCCTGCCAGGTTGTGCCAAGTCCCGTGTGCATCTTCAAAGTGTTTGCTCCTAAAGCTGTGCAAACACATCCACCAATCTCCTTTGAATGCTTCAGCAAGTCAGCACATCTCTGGCCTGTCAGCACAGCCTTCCTCATCACACTCATCCTGCTTTGGGACCATGTGTTCGAGTTATGGATAGGAGCCTCTCCACTTCTGTAGGGCTATTTACATCCCTTGGGTGCAACTGTATCCCGGCTTTGGGAAATGGTTACCAAACAACAGAAAAAAAACCCAAACAACCCAAGCCCACCTGAACCAAAGAGGAGTAGTGCTGAGCAGGAAGCCTTCAGTAGGTGTAAATGTGAGTGCTTGAAATTGTTTGGATTATTTCCATTTTACCGAACTATGCACCCACAGGGATTTCACTGGAACTTGTGATTGCAGTTAGGTAAAATAAACACTGTTACCACAAGAGCAGCTGTTCAGTGAAAGAAACTATCAATCTACGCAAACTAAGCATCAGCAGAAAAGAATTTCTAATATTTACGGCTGCTGCTGCAGGGCATGAAAAATTAACCCAAAAAAGAACAGCCTGTGAATCCTTGTGCCATTAATTTTAATCCGTTTTCAACATCTGGAGGTGAACGTTCCTACATGCCGGTTACATGCAAATGGGAAGTGAAAACTATTCTTGAGGAATATCATGGTCAGAAATGTTATTTCTCTGGGAGGAATAACTGCTGAGGAGAAAGCCGAGGACCCTTTTAGGGCTTTAGAAAACCCAGTTATGCACTTCGTTTGCACAATGTCGGAAAAATTCTCCTTCCACCCTTTCCCTCTGCTTTTTGTGATCGGGCAGCCCTTCAGCATACGACGTTTGGTTGAAGAGAAGAATCGGGGGATTGATTCCTTAACGCGGTTTCTGACAGGGATGGTAAAACTTCCCGGAGCGGGAGCCGATGCTCCGCCCTCCCACGCCCACGCCCTCGGCTGCATTATAAAAGCTGCGACAGCAGGTGCTGCCGGATAGAGCGAGAGGTGCGGAGATGGATGCTGTCTTGGGAGCCGGGCGAGTGCTGGGGCTGCTGCTGGTGAGTGCCGGGTGGGACTCTGGCCGCGGCTGCCGTCTGCAGGTACGGGCTTGCCCGCCGCGAGTGGCGGCCGGCAGCTGTCCGCAGCCAGAGCCCAACTCCCACCTTTTGAGGGGGGAAAAGTCTCCCTCCAGCTCTAGTGTGACGGAGCCTTGTGAGTTCTTTTACCCTTCTCTTCTTCAAGAGACTTTAGTAACTTATCCGAACTTTTTATTCGTGTTTGATGTTCTGAGTGTTATAGATTGCTTGGACAGAATTAGTGAGCCAATTAAGTAAAATAATATATCAGTTTATTGGCAAGGCTATAAACAAGCAAAAGCAGCGCTGGGCAGCCAAAATTGGCTCGCACCCCCCC
>VZTI01005982.1:0-14251 GCA_013397865.1 Struthidea cinerea
GGCGGCTTCCTCGTTGGAGCTGATGATCCTCACCGGCACCTCTGCCAGGGATAATGTGGGCCTCAGCATAACTGGCTGCAGCTTTCAGCCACATGATGGGAGCAAAAAGCAGCGCAGGAGCACTATCAGGAGGTAGGGGCCAGGCTCCCACACACAGTCCCCAGCTCACCGGTCACGGTCACCACAAAGCTCACGGTATCATCGCCAGCGTCACAGGTGTACACACCAGTGTCCGAGGGACACGCTGAGCGGAGGAGCAGCCTCCGCACACAGCCTTCTGCCTGCACTGCGATAACATCATCCAGGGGCACGGCCTTGCCATCCTTCAGCCAGCACACAGGGGCATCCGGGACGGACACCTGGCATTCCAGCAGCACAGGCATCCCTGCTGGCACTTTCCGGAGCCGCTCGGCCTCAGATACTGGGGCGATGCGGACCTGTGGGGCTGAGAGACATCGTGGAGGGGTGAGAAGCATAACAGCATAACAGCCCCTGCTGCTGGGGTCCTGGTAGGACCTCAGGGTGAGTGCCCTGATCACCTTGCACATGCAGGGTAGCTGAGTCCCGCACACCACCGGACACGAAGGTGACCTGGGCCCCACTGTCAACCAGTCGCGCTCCCCGGATCAGCAGTGAGTGCTCCGTCCCACGGCGCTGTACGCTGCACCGGCCGCCTGCATCCTCCTCCTCACCCAGCCTGGCACCGTTGAGGAACCAGGAGCCGTGCACTGCGGCTGACAGCTCCAGGGAGAATTGCGCGTCCTCGCCGTCCCACACCCACGTGTCCTGCAGACCCCTCTCCAGACGAGCTGCTGGGGCTGGAGCACAGCTGGACTGAGCCCCAGTGGCGTTGACTACCAGCATACTGCGGCACGACATCCCAGCCTGCCTGTCTCCTCACCAAGATGCACAGATCCAGGGAACTCCACAGGGCTGCTCCTGCCGTGCTTGTTGGCGGCAGAGATGCGGAAGCAGTAGTCGGCCTCGCGAGGCACACTGTCGCCCAGCACCCGCACGCAGCTGGGCAGGTCGGTGGCAAGGCACTGCACCCACTCCCCCCCCGCTGCCTCCCGACGCTCCAGCAGGTAGCAGCTGGCAGGGCGCAGGTGGGCGTCTGGTGCAGGACACCAAGTCAGCAGAGCCGTGTTGCTCTCCACCACGCTCATCTCAGCTGCCACCGGTGCGCTCGGAGGGTCGTGCTTCACACCTGAAAGTCACAGCCCAGGTTGCCTGCTTGGGGATGGCAGCAAGGCCCCAGGTGGGGTGGCAGAAGGGCTGAGTGGGGCTACACAGCCTGTTTCTTTGGGGATTCTCTCTCTGATGGAGAGGATGGTCTTGCTCCCATGTAGCATGCTGCTGGCTACAGGGGTTTGTGAGTGCCAGTGAGACTGGGATCCTGGAGCCCTGCTAAAAGCCCCCTTCCCAGAAAACACATCACAGCATCACATCCCCAGCATATTGGGTGCCCATTCCATCTCCCCTTCTGTATCACCCCCCACGAATGGGCAGGAGAGAGGACACAGGACCCCTTCAAGCCTGAAGCTTACACTTGACTCGGAGCTGGGAGGACGTCTGCGACTCCCCAACAGTGAAGGAGATGATGCCCGCGTCCTGGCGGGTGACGTGCACCAGCACCAGGAGGTGTGTCCTGCTGAAGCTCTTCAGCACGGTACGGGGTGACTCCCGCAGCTGTAGCCCATCCCGGCTCCAGCAGCTCCCCTCCACCACATCCCGCGTCTCCACACAGAAAACCGCATTCTCCCCCTCCATCACATCCAGCTTCCGTGGCAGCCGCTTCACAATCACCCCTATGGGAAGAGATATATGAGGGCCAGGGAGGGATGCTGGGGAACACGATGGGCTCTTTGAGGCAGGAGAGCAGGAGGAGCAGCAGCAGGCACCAGCCAAATGGAGGGAAGGCAAATGCAAGGGGCAGTGGGGACCCTGGCAAGAAGGGGAAAGCTGTGCTACCGGAGACCTGACCCCCACCTCGGACAGAAACCTCAGCGATGCTGCGCCCTTTGTCCTTCATCTGGCAGAGGTAGATGCCATCATCATCGATGCGGGCATTGCGGATGGTCAGGCGCCGCACCACCCCTTGCTCTTCCATCACATACTTGTGACTGGGCTGCAGCTCCCTGTCCTCCAGGTACCAGGAGGTGGGGATGGTCTCCAGTGGCACCTGGCACTCCAGCACTGCATCCTCACGCTCTGCTACCTCCACGTCTGCCAGCTGCACCTGGAACTGCAGCCGATGCTCTGCCACAGGAAGAGACAGGAGTTCAGGGCATGTGGGGTACAGCAGCCACCGTCAGCCCTTCGCTCAAGGTGTTCCCAGCTCACAAAGAGCACAGAGCCCTTGGCCCTCCTTTGCTCTCTCCTTTGGCTTGCGTGAGACGGACACTGCCTTGACAAGCACATCCCCCAGAGCAGGGAGAACCAGGGCACAGCCTGGGGAGACTCAGGGATGCCCCCAGTATCTCAGCAGGGAGTTTTGGGGGATGCAGGAGCATGGAAGCCCACACACTGCAGCAGGCATGTCAGTGGAGTGGAGCAGTGGGGTGCAGGCAGGGGCTGCACCAGTTACTGGGTAACCCCAGCCATGGGCTGTCCCCAGCTGGCTGGAAGGCTCAGGGGGAATTGGGCTGTTGCCAGTGCAGACGGCTGGAGCCATGCCCTGCAGGGCTGCCTGCCAAAATCACTCAGCACTTCCAGGGGAATTTGTCACCAAGGCACTGTCCCCCTTCCCTGTTTGTGGCTGGACACCCGCAGCCATCCCAAGAAGCCACCTCTCTTGTTTGCAAGGAGAGAGAGACATGGAGCCAGACACAGCTCCCGGAGGACACCAGCATCCCCTGCTTCCAACCCACACCTCTGTCCTGAGGAGCCTGGCTGCACAGGGCAGGAAGGAGCCCAGGGATGCTGGGCTCCCACACAGACACATCCCTGCCAGACAAAATTCCCTGAGCCCCCCAGCGCCTGGCCACCTCTGGCACTCCTTGGACATGTTCCTACCTTTCACCTGGAGCTGCACTGCACTGAGGGTCTGGCCAGCAGTGTTGGAAGCAGTGC
Organism: Struthidea cinerea; assembly: GCA_013397865.1. Taxonomy (NCBI): domain Eukaryota; kingdom Metazoa; phylum Chordata; class Aves; order Passeriformes; family Corcoracidae; genus Struthidea; species Struthidea cinerea. The sequence continues at coordinate 3,073 of VZTI01005982.1, forward strand.
ACATGTACAGCCCCTGGTCCTGGGGTTTGCAGTACAGCACCTTGAGGATGAAGTAGCCCTCCCGGTCCTCATAGATCAGATGCCTGCGGCCAGGGGCAAGGGGCTCACCATCTTTCTGCCAGACAATCTCTGGCTTGGGCTTGCCAGTAACGTAACAGCGAAACTTGGCGTGCTTCCCCACGCTCACGGCAAATGCCTTGGCCCCTGGCACCCTGGCCGGCACTACGCCATTGGGCATCCAGATCTCTGGTCCCACGCGCCGTCCCGCTGCGTGCCGCTGCCACCGCTGCCGCTCCCCCAGTGCCTCGGGACCGTCAGCAGGAGAGCCATTGGGGAGCCTGTCCAGCAGTGCCTGGGGTTCGACCAGCAGCACGGCAGCAGCCAGGGCCTCCTGGGAGCCGCTGCGCGCCCGGCAGACATACACTCCCCCGTCCTGGGGCCGGGCACTGAACAGCTTCAGGAAGTGCCAGTCCTCTGGTTTCTGCCCCACTGCAAAGTGGCTGCTCTCAAAGAGGTCCGAGAGCTTGTGCCCATCCTTCTCCCACTCCAGCACTGGGCAGGGCTGCCCCGACACCCTGCAGGTGAACATCACGTCCTCCCCCCGGCACACCCGCATGGACGAGGGGGCAATGAGGAAGACAGGTGCCACACCATCTGAGCATCCCTTCTCCTCTCGGGGCTCCACTGGCTCTACCCTGAGTGTGGTGGCAGCATAAGTCTCGCCAACACTATTCTTGGCCTTGCAGACGTAGAGTCCACTGTCCTGGGGGGTGGCACAGGACACCAGCAGGCTGTACAGGTCCCCTTTGGCCTCCATATGGACACGGCCTGAGGGCTCAATGAGGTTCTTGTCCTTTTCCCAGAGGACGCTTGGCTGGGGATCACCCATGATCTGGCAGCTCAGGACCACGTTGGTGCCACTTCGGACCGTGAAGGCACGTGGATAGGCCAGGAACCTGGGAGCTCCCCCGAACCCCTCCATCACCACCTCCCCAGGGTCACAGCAGGCAGCTGGCTGGAGCAGCAGTAGGGACCATCAGCCTGGGGGGATGTACAGACAGACTAGAGTGGGGTTTTAGGCTTCATCAAAGAGACCGGCCAATGTGGAGCCCCCCCACCAGGAGGGACTCACCCAGAGCAAAATCCCCATGCTTCGGGAGCATCACCCTCATTCGGAGCAGCACAGCCCCCCTGGATTTGCTCCTGTGTCACCCAAATCACCCATTTCCCAGCCCAAGGCAATAGGAGAGGTGACAAAAGGCGGCTCTTTTTACCCCGAGGGGCTGAAAAACCCGCAGCCTGCCCCAGGGTTGCAAAGGGGACTCCTGTTCCAGAGGTGGGGGACTCCTGCCTAGATAGGGAGCATAGGCAGCTGCTTGCTGGGTGCTGGGGCTGGGGGACAGCGGAGGCAAGAGGGCCCCCGCCCGCCCCTTCCCCACCCGCCGGGCATTCGCATTCCTGCGGTATCGGGTGGTGGCAGAGCCGCATTCCTGCAGCGCCTGGGCCGGCTCAGCGGGCAGGTGCTGACACGGGGCTGTCACGGCTGCATCCGGGCTCTTCCTCCCGGACCCGGGTGGGCAGGAGACCCTCTGTGGGGGTCGGCCGCCCCACAGGGCCGTGCCCTGGGGCAAAGTGGGGCTCTGGCAGGAGCAGGTCCCCTTCCAGACAGTGGTCCCACGGGCAGGATCCAGCCCTTGTGCACTCAAAACTACAGCTGGAAATCATCAGCCCCAGGAGCAAAAGGAAAGCCGGGGAGGTGGGTCCTGCTTTTGGAGGGCACTGCCGCCATCCCCGGCTTTGTGGGTAACCGTGCTCACCATCAGGGGCAGGAGCGGGGCAGAGTGCTCTGTGCCTCCCCCCGGTGAGTGCACCCCAGCCTCTGCCTGCACCATGCCTGGGACTGGGGCTCGGTCGTCTCTGACTTGCTGAGGCAGGGGGAGGGGAAACAAAAATACTTCTTTAATGAGCCAGAGGGTAGGAGAGGGCTGGTCCCCAAGGAACGACAGGGACTGGGGCCAGCTTCACTCCCCAGAGCCCTACCCCCGGGACAGTGCACCCATTCAGAGACACCTCTCCATCCACACATGCCCCTGACCCATGGATCACCCCACAGCAGCTCCTTTGGACACAGACGGCTCTGATGGCTCAGCCGCCGCTGCACCCTTCAACCACCCCCTTCTCCAATCACCCTGCCCCAGGCAGCCCCCCAGCCCAGTCCCGGGCCCCACTCACGTACCTCGCTCTGCCGCCTCTCCCCTGTGTCTCTCAGTGCCGGCACCCAGCTCCTGCTGCTTCCCCCAGCTCCACTCCTGGGTGTCAGTGCGCAGGGACCAAATGGTACAAATGCCTGCAGCTGCTGTCCCCAAAAATACCCTCTGATGACACGCGGGGTTGATAAGACTGAGCCTGCTCCATTCAGCACCTCGCCGAGGCAGGGCTGGCCTACCTATGTATAGCAGCCTGGCTGGAGCCACCCCAGAGAGCTGGGGGTGCTGCAGGCCTGGCTGTGCCTCTGTCATGGCTCAGCCAGCAGCAAGAGACGATGTGCCCTGTGGAGAGCATGGCATGGGGTGCCCGGTGCGGGGTGTGTGGTGTGGGGTACACTGAGCTGGACACCAGACTGCAGTGAGACAGGACATGTCACACAGGACATGCTGCATAGGGTGGGATGTACTGCACTGGATGCTGCATGAGATGCCAGGCTATAGTGGATGGGATGTGCAGGACACTGGGCTGCCAGAGATGCAGAGGGGATGCACAGGCTGTCCACTACCCACAGGGCAGGCAGGGTTAATGGATAGGGAACACCTGGCACTGTCCCCTCAGGCAGCGGTGAGAGGAAGGGCACTGGGTCTCCTTACAGCTTATGCCTCTCCTGCAACTCCCACCCTGTGAGCCAGCCCAAACAGCACCATGGGATCCTTCCCCTGGACCTGCTGCAGGGTCTCCAGCTGGCCTGGCTCTGCTCTTCTCCACCTGAAGTTGGGCCAGCCTTCCCCAGCCCCAGGTAGAGCAGAGACCTTTTGCCGTCCTTCCTACTTCACGTCCCCAGGACCTTGCCAGTCTCCAGACTGTCATGGAGATGCCACAACCACCCCGCCCCTCAGCTTGCCCTTCCCAAGGCCCCATCCTCACATTCTGGCTGCCCTGGGGACTGCCACCTGCAAAGTACCTCCCCCATGCCAGAACCTCACAGGGCTCTGATCCCCATCAGGTCCTTGCCCAGATTTCCCTGCTGTTCACAACTGCTGTCACTTCCCACTAGCCCCCCTGAAGCCCCAGATCTTCAACTCCTGCACCATGGGGGGCACCCAGCATCAGCAGCTGCGAAGCTCACCCAGAGTACCCCCTCCATCCCTGCCAGCGCAGGAAAGCCTTCCTGGCAGCACCCTGCCTGCAGCCCGGCCTCCCCAGCCGCACGCACCCACTGCTCCTGGCAGCATCCCCCCCACACACCCCCTTGCCCGGGCGCCGGCCCCCCCCAGACCACACTGTCCTTGCAGTCCTCGCATTCCAGACGTCTCAGCGCTTTCACAGCTCAGAGATAATATTCACGGCGAGCAGACGTTTGCGTCAGTGTCAGATAGATCTCAATGCCACCCTGCCCCGGGGGGAGCGCAGTGGGCAGACGGGCTGGGCAGGCAGGCAGAAGCCCGCGGCAGAGCCCCCCGAGCCACCACCCAGCTGTGTGCCCCACGGTCATGCTGCTCCTCCTGCACCTGCTGCCTGCCATGCTGCCCACCGCCGCCCTGGCCAGCTGCACCGGGGCGGGTGCCGACCGGCAGCTCATCCTGGCCAAGGTGCGGGCTCGGGTGCTGGAACATCTGAGTCCCCCCCTTCTCCAGGAGGAGCCACAGATGGAAGCAAGGAGGGTACACCGGAGAGATGTCCTTGAAAACACCGAAGTGGAGCCAGAGGAACTGGAGGACACCTCCGAGGTGATCTTATTCCCTGCCACAGGTGAGAACATCCTGATGGGACAGAAGGCAGAAGGGTGAAGCAGGGTGGGTGTTTGGAGCAATGCAGATGCTGAAGGATGGAGAGGCTGATGTGGTGGTCTGTGGGAGAAGGGGAAGAAGGTATGCCAGGCTGGGACATGGGCATGAGTGAGATTTGGTGGAGAGCTAGGAGACTGAAAGGTATGGCAGGCAGGGACAGGCAGAACAGCCCAGGACACACAGCAGAGGGACAGGCAGCACAAGAGGGTGCTGAGAGGCTGGGAAACAGCTGGCCAGGCAGGATGCGGAGACATGGGGAGAGCTGAGGAGCAGGGTGGAATAGGGTGGGATGCTAGGGAATGGGGCAAGATACTGGAAAATGGGATGGGATGCTAAGGGACAGGGCAGGATGCTGCAGGATGGGGCAGCATGACCAGCTGTAAAGCATGACAGGAGGAGATGGGACAGAATGCTGGGGGATGGGATAGGATGTGGATGCTGGGGGAAGGGGGCAGGATGACTAGCTATGGGACAGGACTGGGAGATGGGCCAGGATGCTGAGGGATGGTCAGGATGCAGAGGACGGGAGAAGGGGACAGGATGACAGCTATGGGGCTGGATCCTGGGGGAAAGGGCATGATATGGACTCTGGGGGAAAGGGGCAAGATAACCAGCTGTGGGGCCAGATACTGGGGACAGGGGTGACAGTAATGGGCCAGCCTAGGGCATAGCAGGGATCAGCTGTGGGGCACAGCACTAGACAGCAGCTCCCCTGCACTCTGCCACAGCCTATGCCGGCAGCCAGGTGCCCTGCCAGCACTCCAGGGACCTCTGCAACATACCACCTGCCATTCAGCATTGGGGACTCTCCCCAGGATTGGGCGTACACCCTGATCATCTTTTCCCCCCCACAGATGTTCCCTGTGAGCCCACACAGCCAGACAAGCTGCTGGAGGAAGAAGGGATTTTCACCTACCTCTTCCAGCCCTCGGCACACACCCTGAGCCGTGTGGTGACTTCTGCCCAGCTCTGGTTTTACACCGGCCCCTCGGCTGCTCCCAACCACTCAACCCCTGACGTGCTGACCCTGTCACCACAGGGCCGGGTGCCGGTGATGGCCATGGCAGAGCAGACACCTGAGCACTGGACAGTGTTTCACTTGGCCCCGGTGCTGCTGCCCCAGCTCTCGCAGCCGCTCTTTGTGCTCCTGGTGCGCTGCCCCGGCTGCCCCTGCCTGGCCGAGGGGGACAAGATGCCCTTCCTGGTGGCCACCACCCGGGCCAAGGGCAGTGAGAGGGCTCGTCGCTCTGCCGTGCCCTGGTCCCCGGCCGCCCTGAGCCTGCTGCAGCGCCCATCGGAGGAGCTGGCTGCCCACACCAACTGCCGCCGGGCTTCCCTCAACATCTCCTTCGAGGAGCTGGGCTGGGACAAGTGGATCGTGCATCCCAGCAGCTTTGTTTTCCACTACTGCCATGGGAGCTGCGCAGCAGGCCACGGGCTGAGCCACCGGCTGGGTGTGCAGCTCTGCTGCGCTGCCTTGCCCGGCACCATGCGCTCCCTGCGCGTCCGCACCACCTCCGACGGCGGCTACTCCTTCAAGTACGAGACGGTGCCCAACATCCTGGCCCAGGACTGCACCTGTGTCTAGGGCATCCTGCAGCCCAGCCCCGGATCGTGATCCCACCCAGGAGGAGTTGCTTTCCCAGTGGAACCCTGGCCACTGGGATGGGGCAGTTTGGGCTGTACCACCCTCCCCTGCACAAGCCAGATTTTTGGGCTGGCCCAGGTACCATCACATTGCCAGACCTGCCCTAGGGCCAGTCCCAGCTGAGAGGAAATCAGGGCATGGCGGGGCAGGGATAGGCACAGCCTACAGCAAAGGCATCACTGCCCTGCCAGAGCCAGGCTGCTGTCTGCAACCAGATTAGCCCTCATCTCTCCCCACCTGCTTCCCTCACCCAGTTCTGTCCCCCCCACAAAGATTGGTGTCTTGCTCCTGCTGCAGAGTTTAACAGCTTCCCTGTGCTCCAGGCAGGGCCAGGCTGCTGTGCCAGGATCAGGATGTGCCTGGGTGAGCCTGTGCTGGGACCTCACACTGGTGGCAGGGCTGGCAGCACACATGGCACCACAAGCGAGCCCTCTCCTGGCAGCATAGCTTGTTGGAAAGCTTAATGGGATGAGTGAAATAAACCTGTTCCCTTTACTAAAACAGCCTGGAAATGCCAGCTTCCATCAGAGGCAGCCACGGAGGTGGCATGCAGTTGTGCAATGGGATATGACCACCCCAGGGGCTTCTAGATGGAGAAATAAGGGGATGGGCAAATACTGTTAGAGGCATCCAGCTCTGATTTGGGGTACCAGAGAGGGGACTGGAGTATGCTGGCCAAAATGGGCACAGTGTGGCTGGATTTGATATTTGATCCTGCCCTAGGCAAGGGAGTGCAGAGCAGCGCAACATCCCTTCTGCTCCAGGCAACAGGTTGTGCAGGAACGGCGGCAGCAGAGGGCTGGGGAGACATGGGGGTGATGGGAGGATGGGGAGGCAGAGGAAAGCCCTTCACCTGGCCCCTCAACAGTGACAGGGCCAAATAGGAATGTAGCCAGTGCAATCCCCCTCCACCACGATGACGAAGGCTGCCCCGGCCGCAGCCGCCTCCGCACGGCAGGAACAACTGAGTCACCCTGGGCAGCAGGGAGGTCCCGAGGCACGCACAGGATTCCCTTCCCACCCCTTCCTCCCGAACGAGCGGATGCAGCGGTTCAGTACAAAACGTCTTCAGCCTTTACTAATATAGATATTAAAAAAAAAAAAAAGAAAAACAGAGTGACAATCATTTCCGAGTAAAAAACAACGCTACAAAAGTCCCCATGTGACCCAGGCTGAGATGATGAGGAATGCTCCACTGGCTCCTGGCCGAGTCCAGCTCGGGGCACCATGTCCCCACAGTGTGAGGCCAGGCTCTGGCTCCGTGCAGGGGGTCCCAGCCCTGCAGCCGGAGTGGGAGGAGACAAGTTTTAGTCCAAGGGCGGCCTGCCAGGACAGGGCGGAGGCAGTGGGAAGGGCAGCCCCTGACCTCTGCGCAGACATTTCCAAGCAGGCCAGCCCCACAGCTCTCAGCCCCATGCCAGGATGCTGCGCAGCATGGCCCCTCAGGCCACAAAGTCACTTTCTGGCAGCACAGTGCCACCGGGATCCCTCCCACCCTCTCCAAGAGTAATGCAGCCCAGCACTCTGTCCCACAGCTTGGCCCGGCCAGCCAGACCCCCAGCCTACTCCCCAAGTCTCCACACCTCAGGGGGCAGTACCAAAATCACCAGCACATGCACAGCACCAGCCAGTGCTGCCACGGGTGGCAGAGGGCATGGGGGGCACAAGGAGGTGTGAGGACAACATGCTGGGGAAAATGAGTATGGGAGGAAGAAAAGTGGGTGAAACAGGATATGGAGGGGCACAGGCCCAGAGTGGAGACTGGGATGGAGTATAAAAATGCCAGGGTGCACATGTTGATGAGTTTATAAAAACGTACAAAAATAAGATATTCCCTTTTTGAAAATTAAGTAGGAATGGACCCCATGGCCCCCGACCCCTCTGCTGTCCACCGGGACAGGGCTGCCCAGACCACCTTGCTGAGCAGGCGTGTGGCATCCTTTACCCTGAGCTCCTGGCAGGACACCTATCCCACGGTGGCGGTGGCAGCCACTCTGGCAGACACCGCTGTTGTCCCTGGTGGCACTCACAGCCCTGTGGGGAGCAAGAAGCAGGTTAGCACCCACCCCAGGGGGAATGGCATCCTCTCTCCAGGGGACCCTTGGGGCAGCCCCATGCCTCCATCCCAGTGGGCCGGATCCATCCCCCTTCCCGGCTCACCCGTGGTCCTGTCGCAGGTGGCGGTCCCCTTCTCATGGGCCAGGTTGAGGCGGTTCTGCTCGGCAGCGATGCCGTTGGCCTCGGGACTGCTGCTGCGGGCAGGACTGGGGGGCCGCGGCGGGGGCTGCAGGTGGAAGGCCACCTCCAGGTGCTCCTGGGCCAGGCGCAGGTGCTCACGCAGCCGGTCCAGCTCGTGCACCGGGAGAGCTCCAGCCAGGGCGAAGCGCCCCTGGGCCAGGCTCTCCCGGTAGTCCAGCTTGCCGTTGGTCAGTGGGGCTTGTGGCAGCTCCTTCTTCAGCGAGTGATAGGTAGGGGGGGCGCTGGGGGCTTTCTTGGGGTATTGCGGTGCAGGGCTGTCGCCACTTGGGAGTGGGGGGCCATCAGACTGGCTCAGGGCATCACGGATGCGCCCCACACCAAGGTGCAAGAGCTCGCAGAGGTTGAGGAAGAGGCAGAGCCCGCTGACGGCATACATGATGAGGAGGAAGATGGTCTTCTCAGTGGGGCGGGAGACAAAGCAGTCGACAGTGTGTGGGCAGGGGCTGCGGCTGCAGACATAGGAGGGGCTCACCTCAAAGCGGTACAGCAGGTACTGCCCGAAGAGGAAAACCATCTCCAGCACTGAGCGGCACAGCAAGTGCAGGACGTAGGCACGCATCAGCCCATCCTGCTTGATGCGGCGCCGGCCATCATGCTTCTCTCCACCCTCTGGGCTCTTCTCCTTCTCCACCTCAATCTCCTCAAAGATCATGGGGTCTTCTTCGTTATCATCTTCTGCCTCCTCGTAGTCTCGCCCAGCTCCCCGGCGCACCACCGGCATGCGCGCCCGCCGGGCTGGCGGTGTCCGGCGCCGCGAGGACTCCGGCATGCGAGCGATGCGGTGCATGGCAAAGCCCAGGTAGAGCACCGATGGCGTCGCCACCATGATGATCTGGAAGATCCAGAAGCGGACATGGGACAGGGGTGCGAAGGCATCGTAGCAGACGTTCTCACAGCCCGGCTGCTGCGTGTTGCACACAAACTTGCTCTGCTCGTCGTAGTAGATGGACTCGCCCCCCACAGCCGTCAGCACGATGCGGAAGACAATGAGGACTGTCAGCCAGATCTTGCCCACGAAGGTCGAGTGGTTGTTGATCTCCTCCAAGAGCCGCGTCAGGAAACTCCAGCTCATCCTGACCAGGCAGTTGACTCAAACCCTGCAGGGAAGGGGCAGGCAAACAGGCACTGAGCAAATCTGCATGCACCTCACCAGGACCCTGAAGTCCGCCAGCTGCTAGCCCAGCTCTGTCCCACTCCCTCTTCCTGCACCAATGTCCCTTCCCTTACCCACAGATCCACAAACACAGCCCTGCTCAGGAAGCTGCCTCCCCTAAACTTTATCCCCTGCCTAGCACCGCCTCCCTGTGCTCCCATCTGCATCCTGCTCCCGCCCTGCCGCCTGCCAGGTGGGTGGAGGGGACACGGGGAAAGGCTGGGACATCCTGGTTGCCTGCAGGGACAAATCTAGGGGAAGAGTGAGCACAGTCACAACCAGAGCAAACATGTCAGTGTAGGACAGCACCAGCTGGGGACTGTGAGGGGACAGGCAGGAGGATCCCCACTTCCTTCTCCCCTGGTGCCACAGCACCCATTTATCACCTGGCACTGGGCAGGTCCCCAACCAGTGTCACACCCTGTGAAGGCACCCACACCCTCCCACAGGGGTCCACAGGCCACTGGAGGAAGGCAACACATGGCAGCCCCACTGGCCCACTGCAGCTGCCAGCCCTGAGCCCTGGCTGAGGGGGGCAGGTCCCCTGAGCAGCATCCCCCACCCTGTGCTCATCAGCCAGGTCCCCTTCACTCCACAGAGCTCTGCCCCAAGGGCCAGCAGAGATGCAGCATCACTGCCCAGCCAAACCTCAGTGCTGTGTGCTCTCTCCTGCAGGATCCCAGCCTCCAAAGGCTGCAGTGGCCAGTGTTCACAGCACCCTGCAGCTCCACGGCAAGGGCTAGCAGGGGGACAGAACAGGAGGCAGGACAGATAGCAAGGGGCAGTGTGGGGCAGCCAAGGAATTGCACAAAGCCCTGGCAAACAGCTGATGCCAGAGACTGGGGAGGAAATTACAAGGACCATGTCATATTTCCTGGCCAAAGAACACACAAGAGGAGACACCCACTGCCACCCCTGGCTTCAGCAGCTTGTGCGTGAGATGATGCAAGCCAGGGCAGCAGGTGGCAGGGATGGCCCAGGGCGAACAGAGGGTATGTGTCCGTACAGAGGCCCCAGTGTCCCATGCCAGCCCCATCCCATCACCTCTGGCCAGGGCATGTCCCTGCAGTTAATGACTGATGCTGCACTCATTCCACTATTGTCCAGAATAAGAAGCTCTTCTACGCTAAGCTCAGCCAGCCTCCTGACCAACCTCACCTAAGCAGTAGAGTCCCTCCAGCACAAGCATCCATGCCGGGGACATGCTCTTGCTGCAGGAGGTGGCACGGGCTGGCACCAGGGACCCAAACCCAGCCCACCAGGGCTACCATCCTCCTGTGGTCATATGCCCTGCAAGGTTTCACTGCTGCCCTCTCTCCCAGGTGCGAGCCCCTCTCCCTCACCACCTCCCTGGAAGGTGGATGCTTTGTGTCTGCCTTTAGCCCCTAGTCTCTAGCAGCACACCGTCTTGGCACCTGGGTGAAGAACAACGTGAGGGGACCAGGCAGGAGGACAGTTCCAGGAGGTAGCAAGCCCAAGGAAAGCAAAACCATATGGTGGCCATGGAAGTGTGGCATGGGAATGGCTGGCAACGTGGGATGGCAGCAGCGGTGGGCATGGCCAGGGCAGCACAGAGCAATCTGCACTCTGTCCCCTCCCTGGGTCAGGTGGCCAGAGCCCAGTTTTCTAAGCAGCACAGGCACCCAGGGCCTCCCAGCCACGCTGGGAGTCAGGACTAGCACCACATACCTTGGCTGCGCCCTACACCTACCCCTCAGCTCTACCGACCCCAGTCCCCCCATGTGGGGCTCCCAGTCCCCTCTGCCCCCGCCTGCCCTGTCTGGACCCCCAGTTTCCCCTGCCCAGGGGCACAGCAGCAGGCATCCCACCCCGGGGCTCACCGGCCCCTGCCCATCCGGGGACGCTGTCCCACTGACCCCTGCCATCCTGGGGACCCAGCCCTCAACCCCAGCCTTTCCAGGGTCCCCGGTCCCACCGACTCCAGCGCCCCGAGGGCCTCCAGCCCAGCTGCCCTCGCCCCGAGACCCCCAGCTCCCCGATCCTTCCCGCCCGCGGCCCCAGCCCATGGCTGGGGCTCCTGCCGCCCGGGGTACCGTCGCCTGCCCACCTGCGTCCCCCTGCCCCACCGCCCCGCTTCCTCCCGCAGCCCCCCGCTGCCCG
>VZTI01005982.1:14575-37808 GCA_013397865.1 Struthidea cinerea
GACTGCCGCCCCACAGCTCCATGCAGCCCCCGCTGACCGGCCTTCTCTCTCCGCCCCGAGCCCCGCGCAGCCGTTGGTTCCCGGGCGGCCGCTCCCGGCAAGCGGAGCGAACGGAGGCTCCCTGCCCGCCGTACGGGGACGCTCCGAACCGCGGGTGTGGCTCAGCCCGCGCGGTGTTCAGGGGTGAGTCCGGCCACAGGGTTAGAGGAGGGAGCCCCCGCTCCGGTCATGAGAGTCTCCTACACAATAACCTCCTGTTCCTTACGGCGTTCTTTCCCTCCCAGTGGAGAGCGAGGATGGAAGAAAGGAGAGATCTGGTGGCAGAGAGGAGAGGTGGCCCCACACATGGTGGGAACGTAGAGCAAGACGTGCCTGTGTGGTGGTAATGTGCCTCAAGCCTTTTGAAGCCCGTGCCGGTTCTCGTGTCCTAGGCCAGGTTCCTGCAGCAGGACCGGGCTGAGCATGCAGCAACTCCAGATGTGCCTTCGGAGTCACCACTGCACTGCCAAGGCCAGCACAATGGCAGTAGTGGCTTTGAGTCACCACCCTGGAGCCGTGCCCTGTCCTTTCACCCAAGGACCCTGGCCACTCACTTTGCACAGCTAAAATTGGCTGCGTGGGAATTTTGTTGGGGCTGAGTCTCCACACTGGGCCAACCACACCCGTGACGCCCTGGGTCCCGTTGCGTGGGGATGAGGAGGGATGCCGAGCAGTGAGCAGTCTTGCACAACCCGAATAGTTATGGAGAAGCTGGTGTCTGCGTAAGCTCACAAAGCACTGCTTCTCCTTAGTGAAACACGTGCTCCTTCTGCAGAAGGGTTTCTATGACCTGGCACTCCGGTGCAGCACCGGGGCTGGCTGGGAGGGCTGAGGCCATGAGGCTGGGGCAAGGAGAGGTATGGGGGGCCGTCACATCCAGTGTGGGGTTTTGGTTATCCTGCAGCAGCTGTGCTGCTTCCCTAAATCAGCAATGCCACCATGGCATTGTACCAGCGCCCACACAGCCTGGACACAGGCTTGGTGCTCTTACATGGATGGGCAGCTGGAGCCCCCCATAGCAGCCTTCTGTACCCTGACAGAGATGCAAGTGTGTGTACAACAGGTTGGGGAAAAGGGCCCTGCTTTGGGCTCTTTTGCTCACTCCTTCCTTCACCCCTGCTCATGGATGAGGACACCTTAAGCCCTATGGAGGGAGAGATGCAGCAAATGAAGGGGAATTTGACCAGGGCATGAAGAAATAGTTTCCACTGAATCCTGTTCTCATGCGTGCAACTGTGGCATTAACATTTCTGTAAGGGAAAAGTGTGTTCCAGATCTAGCACAGACACTCTGGTCACAATCTCCATCCCGGGCCAGGAGAAACAGGAAGAGGTGGATGCAAGGAGACAGTAAGCTGAGCACAGAAACTCAAGCTTTTGGAAGAATGTAGGCAAGCTTTCAGGTCCAGAAATGAAACCCAGAGCTGCAGGGAGGTGGCACCTATAGTGCAGCGTGGAGAGGTGAAAATGGGGCAGGGGGCTGCCAGCATGAATACAGCATTCCAGCATGCTGGGGAGGTCAAGCAGCACATGTTCAACCTCCTGCTCTTGCCTGGCAGTTAAAGTGGCTTGTGGCTTTCCTCACAGTAACCACTTGTTTTCAAGTGTTTCCAGCCTGGCAAGCTCACCTCCAGCCTGGCTTCAACCCCAGACAGTCGAGCAGTTTGCCAGGGGTAAGGGACCTCTGTGACCCTTTGACTCTGGTGCTCAGTGCATTAAGAACAAGCCCCTATTTCACCAGCCTCCCATTAAACTGGGTAGTGTGACCTCTGAGGCACTGCAAACTGAAGCTGTTGTAGCCGGAATGAAGCTGCTTGTTGGGCTGGGGTCAGGCACCACTGCTGCAGCATTTTTGCACAGCACAGCTCAGCCCATGCCTGGGCTGCAGGGCAGGGATTGCCTTGGGGGCCAGGCCCAGGGGCTGGTGTCACACACCCCATGGACAGGCATTAGTGTGCTTGTGAGCATCTAGCCGTTGGCGTCAGAGCCCTCCAGTTTCCCCCGATGTTGCCGTGGGTGTTCCTGGAATCTACCCTTTTCTTAAGCTTGCAAAACCCAAATGCCTGCAGAGGCATCACCCTTTCCGCCTGGGGCAGAGGGAAAACCCACACCATCCGGGAAAGGAAAACAGTGGACAAAGGGTGTTGCCCACCCTCATCCCTTTCCACATCAGCTGAGGCTGACAGAGCATAGTGGGCAGGAAGGATGTACAGACCAGCAGTCTTGTGGGGTCTGGCTCAAAGATCAGCTTTGCAGAGGAAACAGGGGCACCGTCACCAACCGCAAAAACCAGGATCAGCCCCAAACCACTGAGTCCGTGGGGCAGAGCCATGGAAGGGCAGCTGCACAGCCCAGCAAGAGCAAGGGGAGCTGGTAAAAGAGGAGATAGTGGCTGAGGGGGAGTGTAAGCAGAGGGATAAGAACATCCACTTCTGGGACAAGCACTGCAGCTCAGGAGGGACATGGCAAGAGCTTGTGCAAGCACTCCTTCCTCCCTGTTCAGGCAGAGTGCTGCAACAGAGGCACCCTCTGAGACTCCACTGCCAGACCCCACCTTGGCTACTAGAGGGGGCAGGGAGGATGCAGGGCCCAGTCTGGCTCTCAATAGCAGCCTCGGTTTCTGCTCTGATCAATACAGCAGGATGAGCTGGGCCCTGCTAGGACTGCCTCTGCTTCCAGAGACAGTGGCAGTAAGGCAGATGGTGCGGCTGGACGCCCTGGCTGTGTTAGCTGCGGGGTGACATGGACAATGCCTGGCTGGTGCCTGGCAGTGGGGTGAGGAAGCCAGCTCCACCCTCTCCAAGCAGGGCTGAGCAGGCAGCACTGTAGGTAGGCAGCACTGTAGGTAGGCAGCACTGCAGGTAGGCAGCACTGCAGGTAAGCAGCACACATCCCTGGCAGCAAACATGCTCTTCCCAGATTAAACAACTTGTCTGGCACTGGAACAGGCAGCAGACAGCTCTATTAGGGACTGTTTGTCCTGATAGAGGACAGCTCCATAACTAGCTTAATAACCTTCTGATAACAGGCAGAGGCACACTCCGTTGCAAGAGCACCAAGGGCAATGACCATGCCCTCCAACACAGGCTGAGAGAAAGCTGAGATGGCTTTAAAATAGTCTCCTTCCCTTTTATCCCCCTGCTTGATTATGCAGCACAGTGCGGGGAGCAAGGGGCACGCAGCCCAGCCCCTGCTCACCTCTCTCATGCTGTGGTGTCCTTCACAGTTCCTGGGTGCTGACTTCTGCCAGCCCCACACACAGCACTTGAGCCCAGCCTGCATTGGCTGCTCTTCCCCTGCCAGCCAAACTGGAGGGCAGCGCACAGGGAAGTGCTTTACACAGGCCCTAGACACTGCTCTGTGTGCTGGGTAAGGATCATTGGCACCTTGGAGGGATGAAGCTGGCCAGACAGGTCCATGACCCATGAGGAACATGTGCCCTTTGCTGCTACATCTCAAGTCCCCTGGTGATGAGGCCAGCAGGGATATTCTGGTAGAAGTAAATGACCAGTCACTCCAGTCACTAGGCTTTGCAAGTGCGACATAGTGCAAGGGGGCTGACAGCTAACCCACAAGCTATGTATGCTCAAGGCAGTACTGCTTTAGAGGGCAGAAAGATGCAGCAGGAAGCACTGAAATAGCCAAACCCATGACTGGAGGCATCATTTTCATTGATAACAGCAGAGTAAAGCAGGGCTGGTATGTGCCCATGGAAGACTGGTGGTAGCTTCAGGCACATGGCAGTGGCCCACCTGAGCCCACGGCTGCCTGCAGGCTGTCTCCAGAGCCCTGTGGCCACCCCAGCCTGGGAATCCTTTCAGCTACATACACCTTGAGAAGAGACTGCTTCAGGCAAGCACAGGCAGGGAAACAGAGGTTCAGACCAGCCTTGCTCTGTGCTAGCAGCTGAGTGCTGGAGCCAAGTGCACCCAGAAAAGAAGAGAGGAAGAAGAGGCAAAATCCTGATTGTTTAAGAGCACAGCTGGGGGACTGCATAATCAAAACTGAGACAGGCAGAAGATAATCTGCAGCTGGTTCAGTATATATTCCACTTTCCTGCAAACCCCAGCTCTCCTACACAGCCCCAGTTCCCACACAGCCAGCAGTGGGATGCCAGCAGTGCTGGATGGTAGAGTGTGTCAGGGGAGCCCTTGCACACACCCAGCTGATGTCAGGAGACCAGTTAATGGAATCACTGCACCAGGTGCAAGAGGCCCTGCAGCAAAGCATTTGTGATCATGGAGTAACCACAAAGGGGTTAATCTGTAATAACCAGGACAAAATGCTAAGCGAAAACAAAGCAAGTGTTTCATGAAGACACGGGCGAAAGGTTGCAGCAGTGCACATGAGCTTCCCTGTCAGCACAGCAACCAAAGGAATGCAGAAAAGCAGGGAGCTGTCAATGGG
The DNA here is from genome assembly GCA_013397865.1 of Struthidea cinerea. Lineage (NCBI taxonomy): Eukaryota > Metazoa > Chordata > Aves > Passeriformes > Corcoracidae > Struthidea > Struthidea cinerea. Next base: position 19,021 of record VZTI01005982.1, read on the forward strand.
ACCAAGAGGCTGGTGCTGAGCTGGGAGCACAGACCAGCGCAGACATGGCAAAGAGGAGAAGCAAATGAGTAGTCACTTCTGAAATTAAAAGCGCGAAGAGCTTGAGAAGAGCTGTGGACAGGCACACAACCAAAACCTTTGGTTCTGGCAGTCCACACTTTGTCACACATCTCAACACATACCCAGATACTGGAGCGGCAAAGGTGCAGCTCGGCTAGGATCAGAAAAGCAAGTTCCAGGGATGAGTTTTCTCAGGGGATCAGCTTGAGCAGAAGAAACATCAACGAGCTGGTCCAGTAACTCCAAATTTGACTCTTGCCTTTGTGAAAAACGCAGCTGTAGAAGGTGAAGACAGAACTTACACAAGCTCCTTAAATGGCAAGATGAAGACATAAAACCCTACTGATGTTTACTGGCTCAGCTCTCTCAGAGTCCTTCCCCCAGACAAAGCTGGGGACTGAGCTCACTCCCACTTAAGATGTGAGAACCCCAAAGGACAGAGAGCAGCAGCCATATGCTGACTGAGGAAGAGGGGAGAAAGTGGGATGCATTGTGACATCTGCCTCCAGACAGTATAGATCTTGTCGATCAAGTCTACAGAAGGCTAGATAAAAATATCAGCCACTGTGGGCCTTCAGAGACTCAACTGCCTCTGGAAGTGACAGGAGAACATCCAATAGTACAGTGACCCAAGAAAGAGTGGCCTTCAGGCACAGGATGGAAACTGAACTTCCCGCTCTCCTAAGGCTATCAGGATGGCACAGATGGGTTTGAGCAGGAAGGGAAACTTTATTGCATCTGTTCAGAGAAGCAGCAGGATGCAGTGGGACCAAGTCCCTGCAGTTTTCTTGATGACAGAAACTGAAGCCACAGACACCAGCTTTGGGCATGTGGAAAGTTTGAATGTCGTAGAGACTGCTGTGAAGAGCTCCCATATTCAATATCTAAAGAAAACAGGCATCAGGTCACTGAATGTCAAATACGTGTCTTTATAAAAACCAAGATCACATTGACTAAAATACAGGTTTGACACTAAGGATTGAACAGTCAGAAAACTTGCCCTGAAGCTGTGGGCTAAACATTTGTAGGAAGACAGAGATGCTGTTCTGGGAAAACCTACCATCAGTAAAGGTCCCTGCTTGGAGTATCAGATCCCACCTGTCAGCACCTTAATGTAACAGGTCCATTTCTGCCCACTCCCACAGGGAGCTTCAACTGCATCAAACCACCACACACAAGTATCTACCTTTGCTCTTCACTGGGCAGGGGCAGAGGCTCTATGACATAGCAAGCCCTGGCCAGGCAGCAGCATTTTTTGAGCTGCATTTAACTCTGTGCAGGAGAGGTTGAGACAAGGTAAAGCCTTGTACAGGGAAGAAGCTAGAGGCAGGCACTCCCACCTCCACAGCCACACCAACAACAGCTCCTGAGAGAGGCAAGCCTCTGAGGGCCTGTGCAGCCAGTAAGCAACGTGCTGGGGCTGGAAGGCCACAGGATGCCCACCTGAGGGCAACTGTCAAAGGAGAACACCACAACCAGTACCTGGTGTCAGTCTAATCCTGTTTAAACCTTGTTTCTTTGTTGCTGTTTGGAAGCCAGGCAGGTGGAGAAGTTTAGCCTAGCAGCCCGTTGGCACCCACTCTGAACAGGAAGGGAAGAATGGCCTGAACCCAGTGAGATGCTAGGGAACCCTTGAGGCAGCAGCAAAGCTAGAATGGAAGACCTTAGGAAGACATTACAGCACTGCAAAAGAATGAAACAAGGACAACATGACAATTCAATAAATATAAGCTTTTATTACAATAGAAAATAGTAAAACTCATGTTAAAATAGACTCTCGCTTTTGGACTGCTCAGAAAAAGCCTAAGCCTTGCTTATACCTGCTGGTGCCCATCAAGGTCCTGACCCCTAAGCAATGAGCAATACATTTCTGTGCTGACAACCTCGAGGTTCCTTCCTCCCCAGTGACAGTGAAAGACTACAGCAGCAGACTGAGCCATGCCCCACCAGGCAGATAGGTAAGGGCTCTCTGTGGGGTTGTGTACAACATGCTTCATCCCCTTGTGCAATCAGGCTCCTGTTTGAAGCAGGCAGCTTTAGGGAAACCATGGACAAGAAGGAGGGAGAGGAAAAAAAAATCATCAGCATTTAATGATAGCTGTCCTGAGACAGCTAAGAAGGCAGCAAATGTCATCTGCCGTAAAGACCACAGTACGTGACTTCCTTTGGGTAGCTTTATGCACTATTACAAAGAACACTATCCACCTTCTCCTTCCAGGGCCAGTCCAGTGCAAGTGAATGACTGTGCAGTCTGAACCATCATGTGCTCCCCTCTTACTCACCAGAAAGGGCCAGGGGCAAGAGTAGAGTGGAAAGCAGAGGCCACAGAACAGCAAGGTCAGATGGGAGTGGGAGACACTCGTGCACCATTGCTGGCACAGCAGCACTTGACTCCAAGTCCCACCTGCTCCAGGCACCAGGCTCACTCCAGTGCCTCATACACAGCCTTCCGCAGCTCGATTGAGAACATCTCCTCCCACGGCCTGCGGATCCACTCCACCAGCTCTGCCAGCAGCTCAGGGCACGCTGTGCGGATGTGCCAAGTGGTCTCCACCTTCAGTACCTGGCAGGGAGGAAAAGGAGGGAGGCAAATGAGCAGACTGGCCTGACAGGCACCGATCAGCCCTGAGACACTATCCCCCAGCATAGCTGCCAGCTCCTCCTAATTCCTCTGTGCCCTCCTCCTCCCTCTCTGCTGCCAGCAGAGTGTCCCTTGCATGACTTTCTGCTGTGCTCCCCTGGCTCTGTGGTACGAGGCCCTAGGTTAGGATGGGAGATGACAGCCCCAAGAGACACTCCTGCAGGAACAGGATCTGAGCACAATCAGCCCCCAGCATCTTGACCCCATGACCACCTCCCAGTTACCTCATCATAAAGCATCAGCTTGATGTCACAAGGACAGAGGCGATAGGTTATGACATTGCTAATACTGGTGATTGGCTGCTTCTCCTTCAACTGGATGTTGCACCTAGGAGGCATTTCTGCCTCATGGTCTTCATCCAAGGAGGGCTGCACCTGCCACTGGTGATTCTCCTCCAGCAGAAATAGCATGCTTCTGGTACTCAGCAGGGTCACAGGGAAAACAGATGCCCCTAAAAGGATATGAGGGAATAAGAAAGGCTTTGCTGAGAGCCTGAGTCACCACAGAACCAGCTTTGCCCTCCATTCCTCCCCTAGGGAAATCCTTTATAGCAACAGTAACTTGGGTGAACAACCTTATCCAGCCTCCTGACTGAAGAGGGGACCAGGGTACTGAAATGTGGCTGGGCTTGACCAGCTTATCCAAGCTTGTTGCGGGCGCATGCATATGAAAGACCACTGCCCAGCAAGCCTTGTCCAGCACATGCCCTCAAGTGAGGCAGGAAAAGTCACTTGGGTCCTTTGACCTCTAAACAACATTTTACTACTCCTCAGTTAAAATCTGGCAGCTGCAGCTCAAAGGCTGCCTTTTTTGGCCTGAATTTGTCTGGCTGCAAATATCTGATGGGTGGAACAGAGAGCACACACATAAAGTTTAATACCAAGCTGGGATGTGTCATAAGTATGACAAGAAGGAAAATAGTTTTTATAAACTTTAGGGAACATAAATATAATCCAGCTATTTCAGTGGATGCAAATAAAAAGCATTAGAACTTGGGAATAAGTTAGATGCACAGTAATAGGGAACCATTAACAAAACTGGCTGAGATCACAGGGGATCACAAGCTGATGCAGCAATATGTTGCTTTTCTCATCACATCTCACTCTTGGGAATTAGTAGGACTATCAGAAATGGGATGCTTAATTAATCCTGTCTACTTGGTAATGAGATCTCAGCTGGAACTGTGTCCAGTTTTGGGCACCATACTCTAAAAGAGGAGAGAACTGTAGAGTAAGAAAAACGCACTCTAAGTTCTCCCTCCCACACACTATTTGTTCAGCTTGGGCAGACCAATAAATGTACTTCCCACAGATTCCTTCCGATCCTCACTCTCTAGTACCTCCCCAATGGCCAGTGGTGACCAGGGGTGCAAAAGCTGTAACAAAATGGTCAGAATGTGATTAAGAGCTAGGTTGCTTTTTTCAGTGTCCCAAGCTAAGACAACACTGGAATTGTTCACTGAAGACTCAAATCCCAAGTTTAACACATTTGTCCCTCAGCAAAGCCTGGGACAGAACTTGATGGGCTCCAGCAGGCTGCTCCTGTCCTATCATCTCAGCTTCTGGACACCTACTTCTGTTTTCCCAAAGGAAGGAGTCTTTCAGCAACTCACACAAACAAGCTGTTTTTAAGACCCCTCATCTTTCCCTCAGATCAGGGCAATGATCCAGCCCTCAGATAATCTCTAGCTTCTTGAGTTGTCACCAAAACTGGTGTGCAAGACCAGCTGCTCCCTAGAGCCTGGACTTCCACGTAGAAAAGGACTGGGAGATTCGCTGGATGTACAGCGATGTGTAGGATAGAAATATGCTGCTATCCTACACAACCCAACACTAGAAAAGAGCCCTCACCTATGCCCCCACCCCATTCCACTGCTGGACGAAGGGTGCAGCTCTTTTCCCACAGACTGTACGCTAAAATCACAAGCATGTAAGCAAACAGCACAACGTGTGGGACACCTGGCTACTGAGATCTCCTGTACCTTGGATCAGGTAGGCCAGCAGGTAGAAGAAACAAGTTTCACCTGCAGCTGCAGAATCTGTGGTCTTGGAGTCCAGCAGAGGCCTGAAGGAGATACAACAGTGGGCTGATAAGGAAGCACTCTGTTTCCAGTCTAGGTTTGCTGTGAACTAGCTACTGTTCCCAGTCCTCTTGGGGAAGGGAAGGACCCATCTCTTCCACATAATGCAAAGTCCTCCCTCTCCTGGTCCTCTGACTACCACCTTGCCAGCTGGGAGCCAAATGCTTCTTGCAAGTAAGAAGGCTGCCCTATGCCTCCCACTTTTTCTCCCTTCCTTGTATCCTGCTCAGGCTCCTCCAGAAGAGCTGAAGTTGCCCTGCCTGGCTCACCCCATGACACCCCTTTGCCTGTTCACCCTCTGTACAGCAGGCACTTGAGACAGCTGCCTTAAACCTGTAACACAGGCCTGGCTGCCACTCCAGCAGTGCCTCCTTCTGTGCTACCCTGTTTCCAGCACCATGCTTTCCAGGGCCTGCTGGACAAGCAGATATCCCTTTCTATCTGAAATCCCAGCTTCTCACAGGCTCTTACCATAGCCAATGTTGGGAATTCATTTCCACAGTGGGGATTTCCTTCACCTTACTCCTGTGCTTAGCAGGCAGTTCTTGCATGAGATCTAAAGAGGGGGAAAAGGCAGGTAGGTGTCTTTTATTGCAAACCCAAGGGCAGTACTTAACAGTTCAGGACACTTCCCTACTGTTCAGAGAGGTGCTGCAAGTTATGATACCAGTGAGATTCTCCCCCAGCTTTTTTTCTGAGCTGTCAAGAAGTTAATTTCCAACATATATCCAACAATAGCTGTCCTAATAGTTCCCCAAGAACAAATCTTTCAAATCATATTCCCCACCCCCCTAGAGCTCTACTCTTACCTGTCAGGGTCTGCAGGAACTGGTCACAGCAGCTTTGGTTCCGGATCAGCAGATTGTAGGAGGCTTTTGGGTTCTCAAACTCCATTCGCAAGCTCTGGTGGCGGAGTCCCACTTCCAGATGAGAAATATCAGACAGGTAGTGAGAGTCATTCTTCTTCAGCCAGTCTGCAGGTTGTCCCCTAATCACAGAGCACAGCCCTCAGCTGCAGCAGCCTGTCCCATCTCCTTTCCCACGTCAGACTGCAGCAGGGGGTTTGCCAGAAGAGCCTGTGCATGTCACCACACCTCCAGGGTAAGGGCAGCAAGGCTAACACAGGCTGGCACTACTCAGCACTCACAGACTTGCTGCAGGGTCCTCACCTGATAGCTCCAGTGACTTCCAGCACATAAATCTTGAAATCGGAAGCAACCAGGATTGAGAGGAACTCTCCTTGCCGGCCAAACTTCACCATGACCACCTAGAGCACACAGACGGTGGGTCACAGCCTTGGCCTGCCCCTTGACAGCTCATCCACAGAAAGGACAGACTCAAAGACATTTCAACTCCCTTCACACCCCACAGCCTCTGGGATGCCACTTCAGTGCAGAACTTGCAGGGTGGCAAGAGGGACAGCCGAAGAGTTGCAGGGGTGGTGCTGTGGGAGCTCACCTTGAGGAAGCACTGGAACTCCTCAGCATTCTCCTCAAAAACCTCCATGTCCAGGTACAGCTTCAGGCGATGATCCACTGACCGGAAGTCCCTCGTGTTCAGGACGCTGTTTACAGCTGAGGAGAGCAAAGGGCACAAATGACACTCTGTCCACTGACTAGGGGCTGCCCAAGCGTGCAGACAGGCACCAGGGCAGCAGTGTCACCCCCTCTGCACACCTGCTTCCATCAAGTCTCTCCTCAAGACAACGGGCCAGACACAGGGCTTTATAGGCCACAGGTCTCCATGTGAAGATACAAGGGGACTTCACTGCTCCAACACTTGCTCTTTTTTCAGATATACAAAAGCTTTGGTCTAAGCCAGCTTCAAACTGTTCTTGGCTGTTTAGTCACAGAAGGACACTGCTTTGCTGCTGGATTTGGCAGGAGGGCAATTCTTTATCACAAAGCCAGAAAGATATTTCTCATTTCAGCTGGTGTCAGCTCAGGTCAACTTTTTAACTCTGACTTTGATCGTGGCAAGGTTAAAGGGGCCTGAGGAAGACACCAATAAAACTGCTAAAGAATATAATTAGGTTTGTCATTAAATTGTATAACCAAATAATTTATACAACAGCCACAATACTGCCCAAGAGTTAACACTTCCCAGCAGAGCCTGTTCTCCACCAAAAACACTACACTAATCAACTGCTCCTCAGCAGGAACTTTCCCCAGGCTTGGTTTTAAACTGGGACCTTGCAATTTGACCCCAAAAAAGAGACTGCTTTATTTCTTATACTTCAACTGTACAAGACTGAACATAGCAAGCTTAAAGCCATGGTTCTACACCGACTCCTCTTCTGAGGCACAGCAGTCTTGAAGGACCTCTATAGATCAAGAAATCAATAGGTTTGCAGATCAGAACTAGACTCAGCTGCAGTAGAGTCACTTGCTGGGCTAGACCAGATAACCTCCACAGCTCCTTTCCAACTTGTTATTCTGTAAATTGCAAGCTAATGCCCAGGCAAAGGCAGTCTGCTACATCAGAAATCCAAGGTTCTTCAGAAAAATCATTTATGGACCTACTGTCTTGCATGACAGCTCTCACACAGCCAGCATGCAATCTCTTAGACAGGCTTTGTCATCTGAAGCTCACAAAAAAAGTGAGGAAAGCAGAGCCTCCTACTAGCACACCAGCCTCACACTGCACTTAAGCCAAACAATAAATACAGAGAAATTGTGCATACTATTCTCCAAAGGTAATGCTCCAGCTGGCAACTCATGGATGCCACAGGAACCCAGCGGGTCCATAACTGAGCAATGCAGCTTCCAGAACAAGATCCTATTACTCAGAGCCTAAGCACTAATAGGTATTAGGAGCTGACTCACTTTTCCTACCTTCAGGCATGAGGATTTAACAGAGAAGAGAATGAAAAACTCTGCTCATAAGAACCGTATGTTTATGGCTGCTTGTACTTGATGTCCCCCTTCCCCATTAAACAGGACATAGTGCACCCTGCAAGCACCAGTGACAAAACCAACAAGCTGTCAACACCCCTAAACCCTGCACAGCTTCCTCATACTCACAGGGACTGAGATTCCATGTTTCCTCGGACTCAGAGTTCAAAGAGAGCAGGGAAGGAGTGGGTCCCCGAGAAACACTGTAATGGTAGCTTCCCATAAGGCTGCCCCCGTTGGTGTCCGTGTGGCTGAGGGACAAGTACTGGCTCTTCATGCCCTGCTCCTTCCCACAGCTGCCATCTGATCCATGCGAGGTGGGATGAAGAGTGCCCTCGGGCTCGATGCTCAGCTCCGGGGTCCTGGTGCTGTTGCTGGTGTCCATCTCAGAGCTGTCCTCCCCACCAATGTAGAACTTCCCGCTCTCGCTGGCCAGGACAGATGCTTCCTCTGGGCCCTCCAGCTGGCTGCCTCCCTCCAGCACAGAGTCTGACAGGTCCTCACTCGTGCTGTCGGCACCAGGCGGCAGAGGCGTGCTGGAGCACTCCTCTGAAGGCAGAATGACCACATGGTCACTGGAACAACTGGGACAGGCTATGGGCTCACCAGCTGCTGCTGGACCTGTGAAAGATTTTGTCGGGTATAAAGAAAAGCCAGAACAGCAAGATTTTACTTCCCCCTGTCTCTCCTGCAAACCCTAAACCCTCCCTTTTCAAGGCAGAGAATAGTTACAGTCTGACTTGAGCAGCTTGTTGAGCAACTTTGTCCAGAATCATATCCTACATACCTCCCCTCACAAATCAACAGGAAATTCTGGATCAGTGCCACATGAAATAGCTCTGCTCAGATTAAGGGTGCCCAGTGTGTGCTGTGGTTGCAACTGAAACTATATCAGGGCTTTGGCTCATGACTTTCCTCCACTTCACATCTGCAAGTGCTAACACCACCTCTGAAGCCCAAGCTCACGACCAGTCAATCCAATCTTCCTTAGCCACCTCCATCCCCAGTGTGCTGTGTCCCTTCCCCAGCTGTCCTCATTCCTTCTGGCCCTGATTCCTGTTGCTCCTTTCACCCACACCAGGACAGACTCCCAGCTGGATCATGGGACTCCCACTACTCTGGCAGGGAGAAGAAAGTGTGCTGGGGTGGAGAAAAGCACTGCAGCCAGGACAGCACTTCTGTGTTCACTGCAGTACTTGCAGGATACTTTGTCAAACACCATCTTCTGAGCAAGGCACTCCCACATTGAATATAAACTGAGCTTCGAAAAACACAGCCATCAGAAGATGCCTTTTCAGCACGAGCCACATCTCAGCCAAAATACCACATCTAGTTTTAGACACCCAAAGAAAAATGCGGACAAATGGAAAAGAGTACAAAGAACAGCAAGAAACTGAAGGTATGAGATATGACTGACAAGTAAATTATCTAGAGAGTTAAGCTTATTTAGTCTAGAGGACAGAAGCCAGGAAAAGTTGCTGGGGAGAACAATGGCCCTCAAGTACAAAGAAAGGAATAAATTGCTCTCCTAGAGTGGCAGCAAGAGTGGGCTTAAGATCATAGACAGGGAAACTTAGGTTAGGGTTCTGGTTGTTTTTCTGATGTCTAACAGCCAAAGTTTTACCTGAAATACTGATGCAGATTCCCTGGAAGCTTCCGTTAGCAAAAGGTTTTTAGAACAAATAAAGTCTCTGTTGCAGAACTGACTACATGACCTTTAGGTCCTCTCCCAGACTTCAGTTTCCAGCACCCCCATGTTCCCCCAGGCCACCCAGAACAGGAGTGCTGTTTGCTTAATCTTAAACCAGTGGCTTATTCCTGCTAGCAAACAAGGCAGGCTCCTCCCAGTCCAAGCAGGCCAAGTGAGAGTTCATCCCACAACAAGTCCAGTACAGCCAACGCATCACCTTCTCCTATACATTCCATGCTCTGCACCCCAGCTGCCACTCTGGAAGTCTGTCTGAGCATTAGCAAACATGCTTCTCCGGGGCACTACAGTCTACCTTGATCTGAGGCAACTAGGGTCTCCAGGATTTTGGTGTCTCCAACCTCTGAAGGATAGGAACCTTGATGCCAGGGGGCCAGGGACTGTGAAAACTCCTGCTTGCATTTCAGGCACTGGAGCTTCACGTATCCCTTCTCTTGGTTCTGATTTCGCCGATTCTCCTCAACAGCTGGGGTCAACACTTCAAGGATACACTAAAAGTAGCAGCACAGGGAAAAAGATGCTATCAGGCAGCTATGATTGTCCTAATAAAATCAAGCTTCTGACACCGGCAAGTCTTTTCACATGCCTCACTACAGCATTTCAGAGTGTAAGGGGTGCAGGAACATTTCCTAGCTGTGCAAAACTTGCCAAGGGCATGGAGCTTCACTGCAGAAGACCAAGACAACCTGTTTTTGCAGGTCTGTGCCTGATAGCTCCAGACTGACAAGCTCCCTCTGGAACTCTGATCTCAAAGGTCCCATCTATTTGTGTCTTTCCTCTAATGACTTGTTTAAATGTACTTAAATAGTATATTGAGAAAAATTATTTGATTAGAGACCAGAGTCCCTACAGCAGCTGTGTGGACACAGCACTGACACTCACTGTCCAGAGGGCCGAGCACAGGCCAGCACATCACTCAGCACCCACAAAACATTACAACACACATGCACAACAAGTAATGATCACTAGCTTGACTATAAACTTTTCACCCCAAGAGGAAGAAAACTGCAAGACTCTCTTCTTGAGAGCACCCTTTATGCCACAGGAGCCCCACTGCCCATGGCCATGCTCACAGGGCCCTCCACAGGTCATCTATGCAGAAGAAGAAATCCTGACAAGCCAGACATGGGCAGCAGGTGCTCCTGTGCTCTGAGAACAGCAGCCCTGTGCTGGCTGGAAGAATTCAGTGTCTTGCAGTAACACTGCCCCCTCCCCAAGCCTCCCCCACCTGCAGACACTGCTCCGGGCAGTCGTCAAGCACCACATATTTGCGCTTCTGCCGGTCCTTGCGAATGTAGCTGAAGTGCAACGTGAGGACAGGGAAAACTCGCTCCAGGTCCTGCAGAAGACAGGAAACACCTGTTCTAGCATGAGGGAGAAGCTTTCACAGACTACATTTGTTTGCAAACAGCTGAAACATGGCCATACAAGCACTTAAATTTAGTGTGCCCTAAGCAGCCCTCCACAGCTGATAGCATTTGGACAGAAATAAATAAACAAACATAAAGCTAATGAGTGCTGACAACACTTGCGTTGAGTGCTTGAAAAATTGCATGAGCGCTTGAAACTTACAACAGTAACTTTCAAGGCCTAAAACAAAGCATTTCAAACAAAACAACTTTTCATGAAGGCATTTCAGAAGAATATCAAGCCACAAACATTCAGAAAGGCACAAGGGCAGGGTTTAAAAATTAGTTGGGAGTTTTTACAGGAAGCAGTATTAGAGAAACCTGTGAACATGTCTGTATACGGACTGAATGTTAAAATCCTACCACAAGGAAAAAAAGATTTCCAAACTCCCTTTCTGAAGAACCACAAAAGCCAAATAGGGCTGGTAATGCTAAAGCATGCACCTAGAGCAGATGGCAAACTGCCCACTGAGCTGCCAGGAGCTTTTTAAACATCACACTGGGCTCCGTGCTGCTCTAGAAACAATGCAATCCACAAGCAGTCCTCCAAGGCCAGGGTTATATCCCAGCAAGGAATGGATGGGAAGGAGGTCTCCACCTCATTTAAATTCCTCTTGAGAAGTCTCTCACTCCTCCACACTGGAACAAGTCCACCCATTGTCTTTTAATTCCAGTTTTGGAATAGATTTGATGTTGGCTTCTGCTGCATTATTGCAGGTAGTCTAAGCAATACAGATGCCATTAGAGACATATGCATTGGCTGGAAGAGATGCTCAATCAAGCAGGCTTTGCAGGAGCTAGAAAAAGATCTGCAAGATTCTCGACAGGAACCCAAATCCAGAATGCTGGCACGTACAGGGAGTAAGATGACAAAGGCTCACAGAGATGCGTAACTCACCATCCTCTTCCAGGTCAACTCAGAGGTCTCCACATTCTGCAGGCATTTCAACTCCAGCTTGTGGAGGACTCTGGCAGCCTTCAGTTCCACCTCAATCACATGCTTAGCTGTGACTCGCAGGAAGATCCAGTCTGGCTCTGGGTCCCCTTCACCTTCTATTTGGCTCACCAGCACTGGCTGGCACAGGTCCACTGCCAAACAAGACACAGTACAGGTCAATACATGCAGCAGGCCTTCAGTCCTGCTGGACCCAGGTCCTTACAATTCCCACAATACTGAGCATCGTGATACAGCTTCAGAGATAAATCACATTTGATTCATCTATTCTGTTCTCACCCAAGCCCTCAAACATAGCAGTGAAAGGACCTGTTTACCTTCTGCCATCTCCTCTTCTTCCTCTCCAACCATTAGCTCATCTGCCTCCTCTTCTCCTCTCTGTTCTCCTTCCACAGGCTCAACGAGCTGTACTTCCGGCTCTTCCTCCTTTGCAGTGTCGTCCAAAGCAGGAGAGGCTCCTTCCTGGGATACTTGGGGCTTTTCCTGCTCCGGGTCAGAGCTCTCACTCCGCAAGTCCATTGCAGCAGGTCTGCCTGCGATCTCATCTGCAGAACGGCTGTGGGACATGACGGGTACTTGGTTATGCTCCTCCAGGTGTCTCTTGTACTGCAGCCAGTCAGCACCAAAGCGATCTCTGAAGCTGGCCAAGCGCTTCATCTCCTTCTGATGCTCTAGGACCAGACCTGCAGAGAGAAAACTTGGTAAGTATGAAAGTAGTCACCAGGCCAGAGCACTCCTCTTACTGTGGGCAGTTCAGCTGCTATGTTATTAAGGAAGACAACAAGCCTCACCAGCAGAGAGGGGTAATGCCTGGGGCTCGTGTTCTGTGTCACTCGGCTCCGAAATACTTGCTCTGCGCACTTTGATTTTTCCCTGGAAAAAACCAGGATAAAAGTAGTTGTGAGGAACTAGAACAATGAAAACAGCACCTGATGAGGGGCTCTGCCAAGCTGAAAGGTTTATAGCTGTTACAGTGCAGAGACACACCATGAAACACTTGTCAGGGTATATCAAGACTGATATTAAGCCCAGCCCCTTTCTAACACACAGCAGTGTAGAGGCTCACTAACCACACAGTCAGTACCAGACCACATGTCACTGCACGAGGCTTTCACGTCGAGGCATCCCCTTCACCCAGCATGCCAGCTACATGGCTAAAAAGCTCTGTCAGTCCCAGACCTTGCTTTTCTTCCGAGGGAGCCTGACAGCCACATTCTCTGCTGGCGACTGACTGTCGCTGAAGTCTGCAGCACAGGAGCTCTCCAGAGCGCTGCGGTCCAGTGCAGTTTTCTCTGAGGTAGAAGTGTGGATGGACTGGGACACACTTTGCACAAGTCTTGGAAGGTGCTAAAGTAAGAAGAGAGTATTGACAGCTGAATGCCATGGGCAGACAAGGTAACCAAGCCACAACTCAGGCTGACAACTTTCCTGCTCCTCATCCCAAACTATCACCACCTCAGTCAAAGCACTAACAACAGACTCTGCCTGGTTGATTGGATTGTTTACCACAACCACTCTGATTTAACTCAATCTCTGCCTTTCTTAAAAATAGCAGATGGCAAACTGATTAGTGTTTTGCTGACATGTAGTTCAAGTGTCAAGTACCATACAGTATCTGAAGAGGAAATAGGCAAGGCTCCAAGTCCTGCAAGGCTACATAAGCCAAAATAAATTACACTGGCCAGTTCCAACAATTATTAGGAATCAGCATGAACTGAGACAAAATGATCTGTGTCAAAGTCAAGGTAGCCCATAAAGATTTAATAGGACACATGCCAATGCAAAATCCTGTCAGAGTTCCCAGTCTCAAAGCCAGTAAGATCAGTTTTTAACAATTATACTTACCATTAGGTCTGAGGAAGAGAGTGGCTCCCCATTCAAGAAGAACTGTAATTAGAGACCCATTTGCAGTCAGATTCCATTTGGCTGGCACATACTCAGGACAACTTCTGCTGACTCCTATTCCCTTTCAGGCCACCCTAGGGTTGGGATCCCTGGCAAAAAACTGCAAAGAAACAACCCTGTTCCTGCCTATCCACCACTCCTTTAGTTGTAGCTACCTGACCTAATAGCACAGGCCAGAAGGGACCATTGTGGTTTTCCTGTTTACAGACTTTAGAACTTCCAGAAACGTATCCAAGACAGTTTGCAGAAGAGGTACAATAGATTATTCTACAACAACTCAAATTGGTTTGAAAGGTACTTTCACCTCAAAGCCTGTATCCTACTTCTAGCCTGAATCCACGTAACTTCCAGTAACTTGAGCTCAGTGAAAGCTTTTTCCAAGATGCAATTTGAAGACAATTAATCCAGCCATTTGCCATTAATATGAAGGGCAGACCAGCTTTGGAACACCTTTGTCCCTTAGCAAGTAAGTTTATTTTGCTAAATTGCCAGAACACTGGTTTTGCTGGCTTCTTTGTTTGAAATCAGATTACCAAGAACTGACGTAAGCACCGGAGTGCAAGGGAACAGCGATGACACCTAGCTGAGAGCAGTGATGGGGACAAAGAGGTGGCCATGGCTGCCGAAGTAGTACATACTTAGGTAAGGTGCGCCACGACTGTGAGCTCCTTCTCTGCACAGTCCAGCTACATTGTTCCTATCTAGCAGGAACAGAGTAAAGTTCCATCAGTGAGCAAAACTGAAGAAGCAGACAGTGAAGACATATTAAGATCTGAGGTGCTGCAAACCTGAGATCAGTATTCAACTCTGTCCTGGCCAGTACACCACATAAAAATTTAAGGTTAGACTACTCTACCACAGGAAAGAAAAAACAAAAAAAAAACCCCAGCAATCACAAAACAATCACTGCTATTACACTACTGGAATAAATCTGCAAGTTTCTTTTCCCTCATTTGCCCCTAAATATTAGAACACTCTGTGCCTTCAACAGCAGGGGCAGAAGGCATGTGACTAATACTCACATTGGAGAAGGCTGCCCTGGGAGACACATGGACAAGGGTTGCAGATCGGTGGTTTTGATGGAACCATATTGGGTTTCCCTCCAAATGCAGCTGGGTGAGGGAAACAGACAAGTTGTTACTAGAAGAAATATTCTATACCCCAATATATCCTGCCTGCAGGCTCCAGTCTCTCTCTCTCTGCTTCAAGAAATATCCTTGCAGTTATCAAGCCAGTAGAGGACTAGGCTTTTACAATGCCTCCTGAAATTAGTTTAGCAAATAGAAGAGATTAAAGTACCTCCTACTCATGACCTAAACCATTACGAGCTTTTTCAGTACTGACTCTGAGAAGTGTTGAAAGAACAGCCCTTTGCAGGCCCAGAGAAGCTGTAGATGCCCCATCCCTGGAGGTGTTCAAGGCCAGATTGGATGCAGCTTTGAGCAACCTGGTCTAGTGGGAGGTGTGTCCCTGCCTGTGGCAGGGGCGTTGGAACTAGATCTTTAAGGTCCCTACCAACTGAAACTACTCTCTGATTCTATGATCTTCTTTCACAAGCACTATACTGACTGCTGTGCTCCTCCTTCAGACTTCTCTGAACACACAAATCCACAACAGGATTATGGGAGAATCTTTACTGAACTTGACTTAACTGAACTTCAGTGTTAAAATCAGAAAGAATAAGCAAGGAAATGGGGATGAATATATTAAAAATTGTGAGCTTGACCAAGGGTCACTAAAAATAAAGGCTGAAACACAGGTGTTTGTCTAAGGCTCCCCCATTAGTTTCCTGCAATAAAATTAAATGCTCAGGAGTTGAACTTATCTTTCAAAACTCTCCTGTTACCACAAAATCTCCATCTTGCACACCCTGACCATGAAATCCCTAATCTACCAACCCATCAGGCTCTGTGCTTACTTTTTTTAAATAGTGCAGAGTGGACAATGGTGCCAACTGGGCATGTTCCAGCAGCAGGTTATAGGCCACATCCAGGTGCTGCAGATTCACAAGCTGTTCCACCCCTGTGAACAAAGCAAGAAGCCATCAGCATGCCAGAAGACATAACTCAGGAACCTCCCCCAAAACTGAACCCTAGTAAAAATAGCTGTGCCCAAGATTCCAAGTTCTGTTCGTTCTCAAGGACAACAGGAAGGCTTCAAACTCAGAAATGCTCCTCCCTTGCGGGCTCACCATTAATGCTGTCGAGCTCATTGTTGCGCAGGATCAGCGTCACCAGCTTGGATCGGCTGAAGATGCCAAGGTTTGGCACCTTGGACAGGAAGTTGTATGCCAGATTGAGGTACTCTAGTTCTGTAAGGGTCTGTTCAGAGAGAAGAGCAGCATTGGATCAGTTGGGACCTGAGCTCAAAGCCTGGACCTGAACTCACGACAGGGCACTAGCTTCTACCATTTTTTTGATCCTAACAAGGTCAACCAACAAGTGAGTTTCTTAAGACTGTTTCTGTAGAAAGAGTTCAATGGTCGCATTGGGAGTGGTTTGTTTAGGGGCGCTCAGCATCATCTAACAGCTTTACAGAATTTGCCAGGAGAACCTTTCTCTTTCCTCGCCAACTTCAATGGAGCATAGAAAAGGACTGGACATCCTGCCTCAGCAAAAGGAGTGAACTACCAAAAGAAACTCTTCTTTACCTTTGTAAAGGTGATGGTGAATGATACCTTGTGAGCCCCACCAACCCTATGAAAAGCTGTTTCATAGCTTTGCTTCAAAGAAGCAGATCTAGCCCAGCAGAGCATGGATTTCATTGCTGCTCCCCAGAAACACATGCCGTTGTGATGGAGTACCCTTTTTCTAGAGCAACAACCGGTTTCTGAGAGCAGGAAATAAATGCTACTGGCAGTTTGAACAAACCGAACAGTAAGTTTCTACAGCCCCATGCCTGGCTACATAATTCTCACCTGCTGCACAGGTTACAGCAAAGTCTTGGCCACAATGGAGTGCCCACTCTGTGAGGGGCTGTACATACAGAGTACCCTGTGTGTATCAGTGCATTTACCACTCAGCCAGACTGGACTGCCAAGTGATAACTACAGCTAACTCTCTGCCTTAGAGCAGGTGAGAAACGCTGCCTTCTCTTCCTCAGTGCCACTTGGACTGCACATACAGGACAACGGTTTTCAGGTTGCAAGCACTAGCTCTAAGCCACACCACCTTTGTGATTTCTTTTATTATACCTCACCTAGTAGGAACATGATGTCAATGATTACAGAATTTTAGCAGTATTCTCTGCATAGGAGGAAACTGGTGGTCAGCCCAAAATACTCACCGTTAAATAGTGCTCACAATCCTGGATCTTGTTGTGACTCAAATCCAAGACCCTCAGAGCATTCAATAATTGCTGAGGGACAAAAAGATACTAGATCAGATCCTACAACTGTCTCTTTTACAGCATGAAAAGCCTCTCCTGCTGGGAGAGGTCAGCAAAATTAACATTGCCCACTTCCTCCCAACCAGACCTAGCAGCATCAGTAACAGAGAGCCTGGGTTTCGGCTGTGATCATCTCCTCTCTTCCTCTCAGCCATGCAGGAAGGATGCCCCACTCACCAGTGAGTCATCCAAGGCAGTGATTGAGTTATAGCTGAAGTTCACAGTCTGCAGTTCCAACCATGGGAGAGCACAGCTCAGATCTCCACCACATGCTGAAATTATTTCCTAGGAAAAAGAGAGGAGCCATTCATTGGTGAATACTAGCTGTTACAGTGAAAGCAGATGAACACAGAACAGTTAGTCCAGAAGGAGGCTGACATACTGCGCTTTACAGACCTTGCCTTGCTTAGAGAGGCAGTGACTTTTATGCCCCTAATTCAAGTATTTGGAGGTGGTGGGAAGCCCATGGCCAGATATTTAAAAAGGAGATGCTTTTTCTTCCTACACTGAAGTGGCAATAGTTAACCTAATCTGTTAGATTTCTTAGGTTCAGAACACTGAGCACAAAGATTCATGCTAACAAAGTCATTTTCAGACCTCCCTCAAACAAAAGCAAGATTCACACTTGTGTTCCAATACACAATAAAAGCTCTCAAAGCACTCCCCACCATCAGCCCCTGTTCCCCAGCAAGCATCTGCTTCTATGTCCCAGAGAGAAGCCCAGAGGCCCATGGCCAGCACAGCCCATGCTACTCAGTTCTCCACGGCTGGAGCTTGCCTTCATGTCTCAGAAATGTGCTGGGCAGCAGTGCAGGTAAGACACTGGGGCACAGCACTTCCTCTGACAATAAGCTCTAGTTTAAGGCTGCTGACGTACAATGAAATAAATCTTGACCAGCTGCAGGCCTTGAATGTGGAAACAGCCAGATACACAGAGCTGTCAGGCCTAGCTGACACGAATGTTGTCTAGAGCCAGAAATTCTCAAGAAGCGTAAAAGAAGACTACAGAGCACATGTGCATGCAAGCAGGGAATCCTTCAACACTGCTTGAGACAGGAGTAGGACCCCAGAATGGGGAAGGGAGATGAAGCCATACACAGCACGGATGAATAAAAGGGCTAACACCGTCTCCTACATCTTCCTTGTGTGAAGAGCTGTGGGATCAAGACAGCCTTTCCCTTGCAATTTACCCCACGAGCTGTGTAGAGACAACTCACCTCCAGTGTACTGATACATTTGCAACAGGTTAGAGATTCCAGCTGAGAATAGACAAATCGCAGTCCCCGGAGGCAGTGTGGAGGGACAGACCTCAACTGCAGCAGTGATGAGAAAATAAGAACAACATACATCAAACTATTACAGTGGAGGAGCAGATCCAAGTTTCACCCCAAGCAAGTGTTGCAGTTTAGTCTTAGCCTTCTAGGGAAGCCACAAAAGCCTACCTGGTTTTCAGGAGCAGAGGCATTCTGCAACCACAAAACTAGTCAAGAAAACCCAAACAGCAAGACTCAAAACCACTCGTGCCACCTATACTTACTTCCAGATGCCGGAGGGACTTGAAAGGGAAGATCTTCACAGCAGATTGCAAAACACAGTTTGGAACATGAACGAGCTAGAGAAATGAGAAAAAAAATCTCACGTCAAGCTTGATTTGTGCTTCATGACCACCTTCCTGATGCACCAACTGCAGCACTTTGAAAAGGTTCTCCCTCTAGCTCGGAGAAGGGAGGGAGGACCTCCTCCTATATA